>JAOEHY010019835.1:0-28411 GCA_025447955.1 Psilopsiagon aurifrons | reverse complement strand
TTTTACTACTTTGTCAGAAGAATGCTCAGTTTAAAGTTTGAGCATTTATAGATGTATATATAAAATATTTAGATATAAAATAAATATTAAATATAAATAAAATAAAATAACTATACAATATAAACATATCATATAAAAATATATATTATAAAATATAAAATAAATATAAAAATATAAAAAATGTATATTTTTTATTTTTTTAAGGGCTGTCTTTTTATTCCTTAGAACAATTGCAGACCTGAAGCCAAATTTACATTACACATTCCACTAGTCTGATTCCCAGTTAAAAAGAAGAGATTTAGAAAATAGGATGTTATTAGGCTATGGTATATGCAAGAATATAATTCTGTACTGGCTTTTACCCTACACTTTTAAAATGAAAAACATGAAAGGCATTTATAGTTTAAGGTAGACTGACTGTTAAGTATCATGAGTGACCGAGTAATGAGCAGTCTGAGAAACCTTTCGGTAATTTGAAAATTTTACCATAAATGTGAGTATAGAGGCAATGAAGATCAAGCCAGTCAATATAATAATTTGTCATTTTATTTTCAGTTTATTTTTAATATAAGAAAAGTTGTGCCTTTTCATAACTGGAGGAGAAAGAAACTATTTCTGTCCCATATCCTATTCATGAGCAAAGGCCCTGATGTACCTGGGATGTGTGTGGCAGGAGGTAGGTACCTCTAGTCTACGGGCATTTCAGTCTGTGGAATAATTCAGAGGGAGCACAGAAAAGATTAGACTGTATTAGAGTAATTTCTGTGTAGCTGAGTAGCTGCTTGGTAATTTATAAAGGTTATGTTCTCTTTCTTGCATTTGGCTGCTGAAATTCTGCACTCAGGAGAATATAAAAGGGATTGCTTTGGGTTTTGTCATTTCTGTATGGAAGAAAAAGAGACACTGCAGAGCCATCTCAGTTAAGGCATGCCATATTAACTTTGCTCTGAGGAAAGAATATGCCCTATGCTCTAAGAAAGAAAAAAACCCAACAAACCCTCTCATAACTGATGGTGTGTAGTATACTCATGTAGTTAACGTAATAACTTGGCTATTAATGTTAATCATCCTCACGCTTAATAATGAGGATAATGCAAATGTTCATACAAGTAAATTCACATTATGTGAGACTTGTATAACATTTAGAATTAGGATTCATTTTTAAAAGGCATGAAAATGCCAGGAGGAAATTTAAAGTGACAGGTATTACTATTACGCAAATCCAGCACTTATTAAACTCTTTATTCTCATACTAAAATCTGCTATCTAAACAATTGCTTCACAACTGGAAATTATAAACAGCAGCCAAATTCTTCTCTCCTTTCCAACCCTTCTCTTGATTGTGTTTATTCAGTAATACAGCAGCATTCAGCAGTGTTGATAAACATGCTTAATGTTCATTTGGTTAAGCTTCAGTAAACTGAGCCTCTGGAATTAGCAATCATTAGTTACAAGGGTGCAGTACATAATGTAGTATATTTAGCTACTCTACCAGAACCTTAGCTAAAAGAGCATAGAACATTTCAAAGCTCAGTTGACATTTATTACTTTTTTCTTGGCAATGTCACTAGCTTTTACATCTGTTCATAAATCATTTTTAGCCTGATGTAGTATTGGGCCTCCTTGTTTTTCAGTAATAACCGGGGTGCTGTTCAGCAGAGGGAACACACAAACAGATAACCGGATTTAATTATTAGAACAGAGTGACTTCACTTCCTCCTTAAGTGAGAGAAAATCATCAAGATCTGATAATGAAAATAGATTCTTTTAAAAGATAATTATAGACAGAGTAAGATCTGTAGAGAATAAAATTCCAATAGAAGTTTTAAAAATATCAGACATACTCAAAATAAGCAGGATTTCTACTTCATCTACCATTTTAATTTGTGAGCTGGCAGCATGAGTAGCTCCTTCTCTCTTTCTCTTGCTCTACTTTTATAAGAAAAGTTACATGTATGAGGCCTTCTTTAATACTTTGACTTTAGAGCTTTCTAGCCAGACAGCTGGCCAGCCAAGGCCAAGCAACCTTTGCCAAAACTTGTCTGGAATCAGAGTTTTTCTTTTCCTACTTATAAAACACTGATCGAAGTCCTTAGCGTTTACCTAGAGCAGTTGCTGCAAAGTACAACTTCGTATAACAGCTATGGGAACTGAGCTTCTCTGGCACTCTTGTGGGGTCAGTAGTTGTTACAATGATGATCCTGTTAGAAGCTGACCATGCTGGGGGAAGCGGATTGGGGGAAATCTCCACCACTGCTCCAACTATTGTGTTTCACATGAAAAGCAGGGGAAATCAAGAGGTGCTCTAATAACAAACACTATTTGCTTAGAAAATTAATATTTAAGACTTTAAAATACGTAATTATGATTTACTTTCTAACACGTGAGTCTATTACAGGTTCCTATAGTGAAGTCTTGAAGTTTACTATTTAATCTTTTCTTCAAAAGCAGCCAAGAGCTGAATTGATCAGATATGGAGTTTGATTTCAATTTGCTTGTCTCTCCTGCTGGCATTTACACTGTTTAAATCTGAACACATGTAATGTTGAATAGTAGTGATACATTTTTGCAGGCTACCAGCGGGCATTTCTTTGGAGCAACAATTTGTGGCAAAGTATTTAAAGAACAAATTTTGTGACATGTACAGTCCTCACATTAAATATTCCCAATAATGAACTGCCTGAATTAATTTTGTTAGATAAAGTAGCAACATCCAGACTAATTTCAGGACATATTTACAAAACATGAGATCGTATTTCCAGATGACTGGCCTGGTATTGATCCCACTGATACAAGTGTAAGTCTTGCATCACTGCTACTCTGTCTCACACATCTCCAGCTGTTGTGAGATCACCATGCCCACTTCTGTAGCTGTATCACTGAAAAGAAGAATTTCACAACTGAACTATAATTACATATCAGAAAAGGTGCAATTAAATGGGGAAAATGTGCCAACAAATGCAGGAGCTTGAGATCTGTTCTTGTGCTGGTTTGGAAATTTTTTTATCTTCTAATAAAGGCAGAATTTTTGCTACCATTTAAAAATTAAAAAAGAAAATATGACATAATTCATTAGAGCAATATAGGTTAATTCTACCACTGAGACAAACCCTTTGTACTTAGTATAATCTACACTCATGATCTCTTTATATGACTCTGATGATATCTGTGCTGTAGTTGTTATATTGTAGAAGCTTAGCATATCTGCTATAAGAATCTGGAATGAAAAAATATAGCCTTGTAATTCCCAGAAGATACTAGCACTTACTTCTAACACGTCTATGTGGAAAAATGCTGCAAACCTGTATTAAACTCATTTAATGCTAGCTAGATGTAAAAAGTCTATGAAGACAGTCTACATCAGACATTCATGTTTTGTCTGTAGCCATGGAGACAGAGAGAAAAGTCATCCTATTACACCCTGGTGCTCAAGACTTTTTGTCCGAATTAACTGTTCTAAGTTGTCTTTTCTCTTTAATTGCAGTGGAACCCTAGCCCTTCGCCAAGCCACTTGAAGTGCTGATGGCTGCAGTTAGATGGGCTGAATTCTGTCTATTGCCTTTCTCTCGATATAGTGCCATGGACTTCGGTTAGGATTTTCATGGTGAGATGGCAGGCACCCTTTGTAAAATATGGCCCAACATGTATATTTAAGCAGTAGATATGTTAGAGGGAGGACACTTTTGCAACAGTTATGTCAAGCCTATTTTTAGAGGAACGATATGCAGCATATGTTTGTTGGTAGATACTTCCTCCTGGAAGCAGAAGGCAATTTCCTAATTTCTTAAAAAAAAAAATTGGAAAATACTTTTGAGGTCCTCGTAACTTCTAATTGCATGTTGGAACTAACTCTATCAGGAGAAGGGTTCTAAAAGACAAGCCACAACCTCTGCTTGTGTTACCCCTCCTGTTAATGGTCACAATATATGCAAAGTGAAAAACATGACAAAAATGAAGGTCAAAACTGTCTTTTTTTTTTTTTTTTTCTGAAGAAAAGCACACATCAACAAGAGAAAAAAAATGAACAATCTACAGCTCAACATTTCTTCTCAGTTGCAACAAGACTTCTTCTCCTTTCCAAACAGTATAAATAGTAAGTATTCACTGACAGAAGGCAATTTCAGAAACTAACAACTTCAAGACAGTTGATTCCTTGATGGCAGCAAATGGAGCTTCAGTACAAGTTGGTCTGTCAGTTCAGAAATGTCACATGATGCAAAACTCTCATTTTCTTACAAGAAATAAAGGATGAATCACTGACTTCTTTTAGGAATCAGATTTTAAAATATCAACACAGCATATAACTTCAAGAGAAATTCAAGTGGTATTCTACATTTTAGCATTTAATTTCTCTCTGCTTGGTTTATAATCAAACGTAGGTGCTGAGATAATTTAACTTTTAACCTGATTTCCTATATAATCACTTATACTGCCTTCATTTGTGCATATGTATCTGCCTGTCATTCTTTCTTCCACTAATTTTTAAAGCTGCTGTACAATTTATGCTATATTGCATAGAAAGATACAATTTTAATAAAATTTGGCTCCTGCAAGATTTAGAAGAGTATCTCGGTGGAGGAAAGAAGGGGTAGAAGGAGAAGGAGAGGGGCAGATCTTTGCAGAAGTTCAGCCTTGAGGACACAAATTATAGGAGGCATACTACAGAACTGTGCTTAATACTGAGCTGGTCAGAGTACCAATAGTAATATTTACCTGGTAAGTAAGGGGTACTCATAATTCATTATGAACAGGTTACTTGGAATGGAGGAACAATGTCAGGGACAGATCAGTCTGTATTCATAGAATCTTTTAAACTTGAAAACTTATAGAAACAATTCTGCTTCATAATGATGGATGGGAGAGGTCCTTCAAATTTCCATGGTAAATATGCACAGCAGACAATAGTATGAATATAATTTCATATTTTAACAAGGAAATTCCCAAAAAGAAAATCAGCCAAGTGAAAAGTCATAATTGAGACTTTTTAACTCTATTAAAAAATTATATTCTGAGTGTATTACTGTTAATAGAACATTAACAATAAGTAGGGAAGTTGCTGGTGAGTTGAAGGAGAAGAAGAGTCAGACATAAAGTGATGTGATCTCTTTGAGCTGGAGACTAGTTTTAAAGAAAGAAGTACCTTGCAATCATCCTCAGAAGAGAAGGCTGCGTGGAGACGTCATAGCAGCTTTCCAGTATCTGAAGGGGGCCTATAGGGGTGATGGGGATGGACTCTTCATTAGGGACTGTAGTGATAGGACAAGGGGTAACGGGGTTCAAACATAAACAAGGGGAAGTTTAGATTGGATATGAGGAAGAAATTCTTTTCTGTTAGGGTGGTGAGGCACTGGAATGGGTTGCCCAGGGAAGTTGTGAATGCTCCATCGCTGGTGGTGTTCAAGGCCAGGTTGGACATAGCCTTGGGTGATATAGTTCAGTGTGAGGTGTCCCTGCCCATGGCGGGGGGGTTGGAACTAGATGATCTTAAGATCCTTTCCAACCCTAACTATTCTATGATTCTATGATCCAGAAGTATGGCAGCAGCTGGGCACTTGCATATTTGATGCACCGAAGCGCCATATGACACTGTAATGTTCATGTACATTAAGGAGGCAAATGCTTACAGAGATGTATGCAGAAGGCAGAAGACTTGTATTTCCAAAGGCATGAAGATTAAAGGTAGACTATTAGCAAGAAAATGAAACAAATAAACTGTGAACAACTATTCTTTAGCAGATAAATGAGTGTGCTTAGAAATATGGTAACAGGGTTTGGAGAATGGTGACTGTGATTTGTAGCTGATGATAATGCACAATGTAGCAGATCATTATTTCACAACTCATTGCAATCACAAGCGTGTTACTTGTCTAATGAGTGTAAAATTATTTTTATTTAATTTTGTAGCCAATAAAATTTGCATAAATTATGTTAGGTTTGCTAAGGTTTTATGCCACCCACCCATTATATTAAACTACTTCACGTCCTTTTAATATATGAACACATTATTCATATTAAAAATTCATTTAAAAAATGTACTGTAACTTGTTAACTTATTTTCTTCATTGAAAGCAATAATTGAAGGCTAAGGACAATATCATTTGTAAGAACAAATCTATGAGTTCAAGACATGAAACGAGTCAAATTACCTTTGAAAATAACATTGCTTAATAGTCAATAGCCTTACATAAAACCACTACATTTTATGATACATATTTTCCACTGTGCACTCACAAAACTTTTTATCTTCCATTTTTAAGATCTACAAAATAATGACAGTATATAAAATAGTGAGGAGAGAAGCAGTAGTTTAAGTAAGTGAGAATTGCAATTATTCTCTGTAGCAGGTGTGTTCCCTTCAATTCCTGAAAACCTGGTGCGTTAGCTACATTAGTATCTCTTTGTGTTATTTGAATTCAAGAACACTAACCCTCAGGAGTTTCAGGAATGAATCTGGAAAATACGCCATATCTGCTGATCTTGGCTGATGAAGTCATCCTGGGGCACCAAAAGACAACTCTAAGGAGCTCTGATGCTTCTCTCAGTAATGCTGACTGCTAAAATTCAATAAGCATAAATTATTTGAATACAGTTTGGGTAAATGACATGAACTTTGAATGATGCTCATACCTGAGCATCCTGCCTAGTCCTGAAAAGTTTGGAAAAAGAAGAAAACCAATGTGGCTTACCATATGTCTTCAAAAGTCTTTGGAACTCTATGGGGTTGTCTGTCTCAGAGGTGTTTCAACTGCTGGCTAGATGGAGTCCTAAGTATAAGGAAAACCCCAAAGATTTCACCTCACCACTGTATGTTGTTTCTCATAGAAACCTGTTTTCATTAAGGCCAATCAGTTATGATATTGCTTAATAACTCTGCTGACTATTTTTCCACCACACAGGCAATAGGCTTAGTAGAGTTTTAAATACGATTTAAATTAACATCTTTATCAGCTAAATTATTCCTATTACCTGATCTTCTGTATCAGTTCTAAGTTTCCATTAGTAAAAGTTAAAATTAACAAAGATGGTGAGAAAATCTTGTCAGATGATGTTGCTGCCTAAGGGCACAAGGCTTTATAATTTTTTAGGAAGAAACCTTATTTCCCAGAATAAAAAATGGATATTTTATATAAATATTTTCTTATGAATACATTTAGAATTTTATTTACTTGTTGGTATGGAGAGGAATTGTCAAGTCTTGAACCAAAGGAATTATCCATTACTGTCCCTGTAACAAAATAATAGTATAATGGCATAAGAGTCAGCTAAATTTGGGTTTGGTTGTATAACAGCATATCAGGGAAAAGTAATCTAATAGGATGATATTAGCAAATCTGTACATATATTGTGACAACTATAGCCTCAAGGATGCATTACTGCCACGTTAACTCATTTCAGATTTCATTCACTGTGTGAGGAGCCTGCAACTTGTTTTCTGAAAAGAATGTCCTAAAGCTATGATCTATCATTCTGGATATCTCACCTTTTTCTTCATGAGTTAAACAAGGATAAACAATGAAAATAAACTATCTGAAATCCACAAAGAACCTTTGTAAAAGTAACCTGGTTTCTCATTCTGTCTATCTGGATCTCTTTCTCGCTTAATATCTTCACTTAGAAAATTACCAAAGCATCATTTAATAAGAAGAAATCTGTTTAAAAAATTGGATGTTGAATACTTGCCTGAAAAAGTTATTAAAAAAATTTATATTATATGCCTGGAAAACGAAATCACTATCCTCTAACACTATATCATTACTGTTATTACAGCTCTGCAGTTTAATCTGTGGCATGAAATCATCTGGTTCAGAAAAATAAACAGAGAAAGGAAAACTGTGAGCTGGATCTTGAACGGTATAATTCAGTGGAAACTGTTGAAAACCAATTTAATGTTGCAGATGACCTGACCCATAACAGATCTGGAAATCATGCGTCCTTTGTAAAAAAAGGTTAGTAGTTGGAATTGACAACAAGGGCTTCTGACAAATATTGACTTTTTCTAATGCAGAGACTGTTTAAAAGCATCTGAAAGAAGAATCTGAACATGAAATGCTGCCAAGATTTGCTAATATAACTTGTCTTCAGTAGCTGTAAGTAATTGTGATGGGTGTGGACCTGCACTAGAAGCTCTGTTTTAAACGAGAGGTCATACAAAGAACAGGACAAAACAAATAACTCTGAACATTGTAGGGTACCCATATCGTATTTTATTCACATTAAAAAATAATTGTCTGAGAATAAAACCTGCAAGTCTTGGTTTCTGTTTATGCAATGAAATACTACATAATGGCTTTATCTCTGGAGAAAAGCCCTGAGAAAAGCTGCAAGTTAACAAAGCATAATTGATTTTTGTCAATTTGTAATTGATAAAATTACAAATGCAATTACAAGTGTAATTACAGGGGACTTTCCTTTTTCATGTGTACAGAGCAATCATTTGTAAGGTCACTTACAGGCCAGTACTTATTGAACAGGAGATCTGGAATGTCCTATTTCCTTCATGGACTTGTGGTGTCTTATCTGTGTAAGTGTTTTTCACTAAACTGCTTCATTTGCAGTTAATCAGGTCTAGCTTCTGTGGCCTAAATAGGTCTATGACATTTGACAATCTATGCAGGTTCAGTACCTGAAAAATTAAAATTGCATCTCAGTAAAAAAATGAGTAGGTACTTGAATATCTTCTGGGTTTATACAGCAGTTCAGGAGAACAGGGGATATCAGTATGGGTGTTCTTTTGCTTTATGCTTATGCATCTTAAAATAGGAGGTTTTGTAACCATATATTTCATAACATTAATCTTCTGTGACTGTCCAATAAACCCCTAAAATGGAAGAAAGCTCAGAGGAGATGGAGAGGGGGAAGCAACGTGCTCCTGAAGCTTAGGGTCTAATGTGGAGCATGACAAGTGTTGCTAATAAACTGACATTACCTTGGCACAAATGAAGACAAGGGTGGTAAGGGTGATGGCAGATAAGAAGTTATCAGCAGCTGAGTGGATCAAGTGGTGAATGTCTCCCTGAGTTGGCCAGGCCATCTGGACTGGCAGGAGTGCATAGGTGGCTCAGCCCATCAAAAGGTATAAAACCTAAATAACTACCGAAATTATTTCAAACTGAGTGATGGGCTTGAGTTGTCTTGAGTGTACCTACTCCTTCCCAGGGTATTTCAGGCATTGGCAATGAGAATCATATTGGTATTGTGATTAAGCTATTCCAATTTTTATATATATAAATATTTATATATACTTTATATCTATTTTATGTATTATATATATTTTGCTCTGTGTACCTTACGTTTACATTGCATGATGCAATATATTTTGAATTGCTCTGCTAAATGAGAAATCCTGTGTGAGATCTACTATCATTAAAAAAGTAAATTTGATAGTAAATATTTAACAGCCTTTATGCATGGAATTGCTAAAAGGAGCTGGTCAGAGTTTGGACTGATGCTTTCACATAACAAGTATCAGTTTAGTAATAGCTGAGAGAGCTGGGGATCCATGTAAATCAGTCTGTGTCAGATGCCAGTGAGAATAGAGGATTTTATAGCATCTTTGTACATTGACAAGCTTTTAAAGTAACAGATATTTTTTTTACAAAGTTTTTAGATAGCATTATTCTGAGTCACTGACCAAAAATTCTCTTACCTAAATGAACTAATAAAAAAAAAGCCTGGCATCAAAGGTTGCAATTATTGCTTTGGTGAATGAAGGGGAAAGTGAAGTAGATGTAACATTTTCAAGTGTGCTTTATGGTTGTGCACTAAAGTTTCCAAGTGTTAAATGAGGGATTAAATTCAGTATTAGAGCTAAAAAATCAGAAAATGTTATCAAGTTATTCCTTCCATCTGAAGAGTCAAGTAAATCCAGTTTTATTTGATTTCTGGATTATTTTAAACTTTACTTGGTTTTTGATGCAATAGGGTATAGGACATGTAGGTTAAAATGGCATGCTCAATATTTATTTGATAGAAGTAGAACCAAAATATAGGATGTACTTTCATGTATAACCATGAAATACATAATGTGAACCACCTTTTACAGTATAGTGTGTCAGTATTATCTTGAGAGATGTAAATGTTATGTGTTACTCTGTTGTTACTGCCTTTTTTATTATTCAACTGAAATTAATCACACTATAAAACTATAAATGTTGCCATTGCTGCTGTTTTCAAAATCTGAATATTATATATCATCATTACCAAGACAAAGAAACATATAGTCTTCTTACTGTTACACTGCATTTTACAGAACTGGTGTCATTCTAAAAAGTCAGTGTTGATGTCTGTAAAATAAGTTGCAGCCTTCATCTATAAGAATAACACATTTCTTAGAGAGACTAACAGATTCAGAACCCTTTTCCAGACTGTCATCTAAACTTATTTATACAAAAATTAGGAATTATACATATGCACCAATTCTTACACACCATGAACTATACTGGGGCTTTAAGTGCGAATGCATATCAAGTGCAGCTTACAGTTTCATGGTTCCCAAGAACACTTTGGCAGTTACTGCCTATTGCAGGTTGCTCACTTGTGACAGAATATATTTTTTGGCATTTTTTTCTCTTCAAATATCCCTTCTCATGTCCTTGTATATGGGATACTTCGGCTGTTTACACTGCTCATCTGATTTATTTTTACCTGTTTCGTATGTGGCTCTGTAACTGTTAAAAACTTCTTTCTTTATTCTTTACTGTCATGATACAAGTACTCTGTGCAAGGGAATAAGGTACATGTTTTTTTAGGTTATGCATATACTGCAGTGTTGATTCATTTGCTCATCCTTCAAAAAAGAGTTATGATTAAATAAGTTTGTGCCTATGTATAACTTTGAAACTGGTTCTCATGAGTATTACTCCAGCCTGTACTCAAACTGTGCGTCTAAATCTGTTTATTCTCTCTGACTGGGTGATTAATATTCTGCATGTTACTGTGGTTTCTGCCAGAGTCAATGTCTGTATTGTACTGTTTTTTCAGTTAACCTGTTAACTGGCTAGAATTCAAATATCACAGGATGGATAGCATTGGAAAGCTTTTTAGGAATCAAGACTCTTTTAACTCTAGCAAGCGTTACTCATTACTGATTTTGAAGAAGCTTTCATAAAACACAACAGGCATGAGACATCTCATATTCCAAATATTCAAAAATAGTGATCTATTTTATAACTTAGTCTTTGAGTATCAAAGAAAAGACACTTTGCAGTGGATTGCTCTTTCATCTTCTGAATATCAGGCAGATGATTTTCAGGCTGTTAGTATCCCAAGAAAAAGGGGATTCTAGATTCCAAGTCTCTTTGGCAAATCTGGGTTTGGTCAGCTAAAAGCTCTAGAAATAATTGTGATGGTCACCCTTTGAAAAGAAATTTAAGGATGTTTAATTCTCTATAGCAATTTGAGCACTCTAAAAGGTATTTGTGAACAAAATGAAACAAGTCACCTGTTCAGTAGAACTTTAAATCATTTATTATCTAGGCTGAAAGAGAAATAAAAATGAACATGTAGAGTGTGTGGCAGAGGAAAAAAAATAGAGAAACAAGAGGGCAAGAAGGGTTGTTCAGCATTCTCTTGATTAGCTAAATGCTACTCTCATATAACCTCAGGAACAGTTCCTCACAAGTATAGACAATCTCATTTTCTTTCTGTTACATGTGGAGCAATGAAAGCAGGAGCAGCAGAAACAGTTAAGACCAAACCTTGCTGGAATTGGTTATTTAGTTCAGACGAAAACCAGTTGTCTTCGATTGTGATGAAGAATCAGAAAAATCTCTTAAGAGTACACGAATGACTGTACTTCTTTCCAGATGTACACAGGGAGATAGATGGCAACATTTTGTGTTCTACCTGGGACATACAGCATTAGCCTTTACATTCAAGACCAGAAGAAATTCTATAGTGAACTCTTCTGTTGTTTTCTTCTGTTTTAAAATAAGTAGAATTAAAGATCAAAAGGCTCAGTGGCAAATGGTGTTCCTCAGGGAACAGTATTGGGACTGTTCATGTTTAACATCTTTTTGGTGACCCGAACAGTGGGATTGAGTGCATCCTCAGGAAGTTTGCTGAGGACACCAAGCTGTGTGGTGCAGTCATGCTGGAGGGAAGGCATGCCATCCCCAGGGATCTTGACACACTTGGGAGTGCCCATGCAAACCTCAAGAAGTTCAACAAGGCCCAATGCAAGGTCAGGGCAATCCCAAACACAGCTACAAGTTGAGCAGAGAAGTGGTTCAGAGCAGCCCTGCAGAGAAGGACTGGGGGTGTTGGTCAGTGAGAAACTGAACATGAGGCAGCAATGTGTGCTCACAGCCCAGAAAGCCAACTGTATTCTGGGCTGCATCAAAAGGACTGTGACCAGCAGGTCGAAAGTAGTGATCCTGCCCCTCTACTCTGCTCTCATGAGACCCCACTCGTGGTACTGTGTGAAGTTCTGGCACCTCAGCAGAAGTGGTGTGTGGATCTGCTGTGTAGTGAGTCCAGAGAAGGGCCACAGAGATGCTCAGAGGGCTGGAACACTTTTTGTGTGAAGACAAGCTGAGAGAGTTGGGCTTGTTCAGCCTGGAGAAGGCTCATGGGAGACCTTAGAGCAGCCTTCTAGTACCTAGAGGAGGCCTTTAAGAAATCTGGAGAGGGACTTTCTACAATGGCAAGCAGGGATAGGACAAGGGGAATGGCTTTAAACTAAAAGAGGGTAGATTTAGACTAAATATTAGGAAGAAGTTCTTTCTTGTGAGGGTGTGAGACCCTGGAACATGCTGCTCAGAGAAGTTGCTACTGCCCCATCCCTGGAAATGTTCAAGGCCAGATTGGATGGGGCTTTAAGCAACCTCATGTCTGTGACAGGCAGGTTAGAACTACATGATCTTTAAGGTCCCTTCCAACCCAAACCATTCTATGACCCTGCCGGAGGAACATGTTCTCTAAATATATATATATATAAATACATTAATGGAAAATAATTTTCAACTTCAAACAAGTAGGAAAATGGCCATGCTTGGTGTTATAACTTTAATATTTCTAATAGACTAGAAACTCAGTGCTTAAATTTAGCATTTTAATATCTATGCAGCTTATAAATAATTTTTTAAATGCAGTATATTTTCTGCAGACTACTACAGTTAGTCTTTGCATGATATTACCTTGTAAATTATTGAGGCAGTTTCTTACAATGCATCACCTTTATTCATTATTAAGAAGGGAAGCCACAGAACTCCCATATTCTTGCTATTAATAACAAGTTGAGAACTAACCAAGGCAGGACAAGAATAAGGATTGTACAAACAGAAAACATTTCAATTAAATTTTCACTCTTCACTGAAGAAAGAGGATATATTCTTTCGTTTGGTACCTGACCATGACAAATGGAATGGAATAAGAGGTGGAGAAAGTGCTGGGTTTAGCTAGGATAGAGCTAATATTCTTTGTAGTATCTAGTATGGGGCTATGTTTTGGATTTGTACTGAAAACAGTGTTGATAAAACAGGGGTTTATTTGTTGCTGAACAGCATTCACACATAGTCAGGGCCTTTTCTTTCTCATACCTCCCCACCAGTGAGTAGGCTGGGGGTGCACAAGAAGCTGGGAGGGGACATAGCTGGGACAGCTGACCCCAACTGACCCAAGGGATATCCCAGACCATATGAATCATGCTCAGGATATAAAGCTGGGGGAAGAAGGAGAAAAGGGAGACATTTGAAGGAATGGTGTTTGTCTTCCCAAGTAACAGTTGCATGTAATGGAGCCCTGCTGTCCTGGAGATGCTGAACACCAGCCTGCCAATGGGAGGCAGTGAATTAATTGCTTGTTTTGTTTGTCTGTGTGGCTTTTGCTTTACCTGTTAAACTGTCTTTATCTCAACCCACAGTCTTTTCTCTTTTACTCTTGCTATCTTTACCCCATCTCACTGGGGGGATGCTGTGTGAGTGGGCAGTTAAGGTGGTGCTTATTTGCCAGCTGGGGTTAAACCACAACAAAGGATAAGCATTTACGTCTACATGACAAAAACAATTAAATGAATAAACCAAAATTCACTGTAATTTTAATTGAACTATTGATTCATTTGTTATTTTTAGCTAGCTTTAAAAAAAAAATCCATAATTGCTAGTGTGCTAGAAATAAGATTGATAATGGTTCTGCTATCCTGTATTACAACATGAGATGTAGAGTTTTGGGGGGTTTTAGCAGAAAAGATGGGTAAATTCACAATTTCAGATATTCAGAGTTTTAACTTGTGGAACTTTATTTTACTCATACTTATTCACTTACTTGTGCTATATTCCAATGCAAATGACAAGGATACAGGAAGATGCATGTTTGCTTATTGCATAGTAATGGACAGCACATGCTTGAAAGATAGTATATAAAATTGTATGCCATAACACTAGGGAAATCTGTAGAAAGAACAATGCCATTTTGAATAGTTGAGCCTCATGTGAAACATGTAAAATTTTCTACAATCATTTTGGAGCACTTATGACACCATCTTGCTTTAAGCCTAAGCTCTTATCCTACATAGCAAATTGTACTAAGCTCTTGCAGTGTTCCCACTACCATTTTGGATGCCTCAGATGCTGCTGAGAATGCATTCTCTGACACAATTCTCCAGAGACGCTATGACACTTAGCATTTTGCTTCAATTCTTTTGGGCCTTATAATTGAACATAGACAAAATCGGTACAAGTCATATATGAAGTTCATTATTACATCTTAAACTTTTTAATATAAATCCCTTTGTATGTATAATATCAAAGGATACTGATCAAATCAGCTGTAAATATTGTAGTGTCTGCATTTGCTTACTGGGTGTAACTACCTTTTAAAAAATTCATCTATGAAATCCCCATGTGAATATGGTGTTGCCAAACTTAACCTTTATAAACCTTGCAAATTTCATCTTTTTAAACACTTTTACCTTTTGTTTAATGATGCAGTCACAGAGTTCTGCACCAGCATTAAGAATGGAAAACATATTTGCAAGGGTTTTTTTAGTAATAGTGGGGGTTTTTGTTTTTCAACTTGTCCAACTTCAAAATCTTTTCTTCTTCATCATGAACATTCTTGCAATATTTTTTTTAATGCCAAAGTAATCTTTCATGTGTCAATAAGAATACTTCCGACATAAATACTAGGATTTGTTATTTACTTAAGGATTGTTGCCTCCTTTTCAGTAAACATCACTTAACCCCACTAAGCAGACAAAGCAATACAATGGAATTTAGATATTTGAACATGAGAAACTGAGTCATGAGTTTCTGAAAACATAATGGAAAATGAATCTTGGAGAAAAGCTAAAGGCTGATATATAGTTTAATATTTCATTTGTCATAATGAAGAAATCTATAAAAGTCCAAATCTGAATGTGAAATTATTTCAGATAGAAAAGTGAAAATATTAACTAGATCATAATTTCTATCCACATCTGCTGAGAAAAACAGTCAGAGGTGGATTTCTTTACAAAATTCTCTATTTCCTACCCCAGGCATGGTGATAACTCTGATATTAACATAAAATATTTTCTTAACCAATTCAAATTGTGCATTTGCCGTAAAAATCTTCTTTAGGGGGGTTAATACAAAACTCTTTGCTTCAGTGAAACTACAACATGACTTTGCCTGAAAGGTAAATTGAGATTATTGCTTGGTGGGAGTCAGCATGAGCTGCCTGGTCTCAGATAGGCTTTGTCATGGTGGCTTATGTAACATGTTGATCTCATAATAATTTTCTGCCAGCAACAGAGAAATTTCTGACTTGACAGTTTTTAAAAAGGAAGTTGTGCATGAAATTATTGAGGTTTGCCTGAATGGCCATTTGTTTGAATTTTATATTGCTGATATAATAAGAAGCAGTTTAGATACTTTAGTGACTACATCACTTCTTTTGGTCATTTCTTATTAGGACAATCTGGGTTGCTTTTGGCTACACTGGAAATAGCAACTTGATATAACTAAAGCCTACTGCAGTTAACAAACATGTGCAACAGATGCTTATCCTACCAGTATGAGACATTTGGTTATGTAGCAGGTATTGAAACAAAAGATAAGAGAAATATTATGGGATTCTTAAGTTCTATGTTTCCTTGATGAGTTTTGCAATTTGCTAAACTCACCACTTCATACAGCTTGCCTTATTTTTGGTTTCTGCTTATGTCGTGGTGGAGGATCTGCTCCGTCTCTTCTAGTCAGGGCTTGAGTAGCTGCTGTTCTTGTCACTGGAGTTGGTGTAGTTGCTGTGCTTGGAGTTGGACTAGCTGTGTTGTCTGCTGCTTTGCCATCAGATCCAGAGACATCTTCTTCCCTTTGAAGGCTCTGGATGCTGTTGAACAGGGCTCTGTAGGTATAGGCCAAGCCCCATCAGGTTGCCATGATTTGACCAACTCTGGTATGACCAGGATGACAACACACCTTGTTTAAGTGTTTTACTAGTTTCACAGATTTTGCACTTGTTCAGTGATGAAGTTTCAAAGCACTGGAGAGGCCCACTGGCCTAGATACTTGCCCATACTGTCTCACTCACTCTGCCACTCATGACTGTCCAGCCTTGGGGAAAATCTCTTGGTCCTCCTATAGTGTCGTCTAACACTAGTCAAGACCCAAACCTGATTCTGCTTAACTTTTGAGATTAGATGAAATGGTTGTAGGTAAAACACACCCTGTATGTGTACCAACATGGCAATCCCCATCACAATCCACAGGCAGGTCTTAAGGGTATCCAAAGGCCATCCAAAACCTTCCGAACTCTCAAATGATGGTGTAAATAGTCTGATGGGGGAGCTGGGAATGTAAGAGAATGTCTCCTTCTTAGGCTGACCACCTGAGGAGGTAAAAAAAGATGTGCAATTGCTAAACAATTCCATTATGTACCTCCCAAAGTATAGAGATGATGACCACACTGGGAACACACGCCAGACCAGTATAATGATCAACGAGTCTACTGTATTACAAGTCAGTACAGCAAAACAAGAACCTTAGCCCAGGCCCCCTGCCAATAAACAGCAAATACTGGCTGCAAGTAAGCTACGACATGCTGAAACTGTGAGATCAAGAACAACTTTGAGAGCCAAGAAATCAGCATTGTGATAAATGACTATTAGTCCGAAACAATGAATGCTTATCACAGATACGATTAGACACTCTCTGGTCAGGTCTACGTTATCTCAACCCTTCTTGCCTCATGTTGTGCTCTACAAAGTACTGTTGTGGTTTAAGCCCAGCCAGTAACTCAGAACCACGTAGCCACTCTGTCGGTGCCCCCTTCTTCCTCCCTCCACTACTGGAGGGATGAGGCAGAGAATCAAAAGCATGTAACTCCCATGGGTTGAGATAAGAACAGTCCAGTAACTAAGGTATAACACAAAACCATTTCTGCTACCACCAATAATAATAATGATAAGGGGGACAAAAAGGGGAGAGAATACAACTGCTCACCTCCTGCTGACCAATACCCAGCACAACCAGAGCAGCGATCTGGGTTTCAGGGTCACTTCTCCCAGTTTATATTCTGGGCATGATGTGCTGTGGTATGGAATACCTCTGGCTAATTTGGGTCACGTGTTTTGTTTCTGCTTCCTCCCAGCTTCTGTGCCCCTCCTCCCTGACAGAGCATGAGACTGAGAAAGTCTTTGGTCAGAGTAAATATTACTTATCAACAACTAAAAACATCATTGTTATCAGCATTGCTGCCAGGCTGAAAGCCAAAACCACAGCACTGCACCAGCTGCTAGCAA
This sequence comes from Psilopsiagon aurifrons, assembly GCA_025447955.1. Taxonomy (NCBI): domain Eukaryota; kingdom Metazoa; phylum Chordata; class Aves; order Psittaciformes; family Psittacidae; genus Psilopsiagon; species Psilopsiagon aurifrons. The sequence continues at coordinate 10,692 of JAOEHY010019835.1, read as the reverse complement.
GGAGGAAAATGACTGCTACTGGTGAACTCAGGACAGCGTACTGAAAAAATTTCCATTGAACTTTATTTGAAAGCAAGAAAGATTCTGAGCTTAGGAATGTGACACAGGGTATCAAGAGGGCTCAAAACAGGAAAAAAAAAAAAAAGGGTGTTTCAGTTTAATTTAACTAATGAGAAGATTCAAAACTAATCTATGAAATAATTCAGATGTTCTCTGAGACAAATTTTGGTTTCTGAACGGTTTTCGTAGTTAAGATTTGCTTCCTTTGTTTTTATATTCCTCTTTGTCTGTGTTTGTTTTAAAAAGCTATTTCAGAAAAGAAGAAAATATTTTGCAGTTTTGTTCCTTTTTTTTGGAAGAAAATAGAAGGTAAAAATAGGAAAATGCTCTTTCTTTTTTTTTTTTAACTTAACTTTTGCATAGGTTCTTTGAGACCAGGGCTTCAATTACTTTCTTTCTTTCTTTTTTTTTTTTTTTTCCCTTGAACTGCCAAGAATGGTATAATTTAGATTATTTAGGGGTTTTATGATATAACAAATCAAGAGTTTTTATTGAGTCTGAATTTACACCACCTTCAATGTAGTTAGGTTTTAGTGCTTGGTTCTATGCTGGAGAATCCTATGATTAGAAGGACTTAAGCACTTGGAAGAATGTGTGGATGCAGAGCTGAGACAAATGTTATTTGCAGACTGTTAGATGAAATTATTCTGAATTCCTTTACTGGTTTTATTGACATCAGTAAAGATTGTTTAAATGCTAAAATCCTGAATTAGATGAGTTGGAGTGACAGCAAATATTCGTAGTATTGCGGAAGGATACCCATTCATCCTTGACAAGATACCCAGAATCACATGATTCTGTAAATAAAGAAAGACAAACTAGCATGAATAAAACTCAGAGTATCACCAAATAATCCTTTGACATTTCTGCTGGATCTGCTGTGGGGTACCATTGTTGGTCAGTGTAACAGAACTCTAATATCTTCTTTTTAAGTTTCAGGTTGGAAAAAAGAGTGTTCTGCACAATGCTGACAATAAAGTCTATGACAGCACAGTGACAGAAAAACATGAACACAACAACAATGATAAAAGACCAAAAACTCTTAGAAATGTGGTTTGTGTTATTCATAATTGGAGGAAGTTCTGCTGACTAAAACTCTTGGCTACTTCTTCTCCATTAAAATATGTAAGTAATAACTGTAAACGTATAACAGCTCTTATTATAATGTCTTATTATAATGTATTATAAACAGCTCTTTATAATGTCATAGAAATAATGAACCAGCAGCTTCTAAAAAACTGTAGTGATCAACATTCTCAAAACTGAGAGAGTATGTGTTATACACAATTAATCATTCTTTTCAGCATGACCAATAATGAACATCAAGAATTGCTCAGTGTTTCCACCTATATCATATTATCTTATTCACCATGCCCAAATGCCAACTTCCTTTCAGCTGGTATTATAAGAAAAATTTGTTGTTGGTTTATTTTATTTTTCATTGACTTCACAACACTCTGAATGCAAAGGCTACTGGATTGCCTGAGGAAAATTATGAAATGGATTAGTTATTTCAGAGGGTACAATGACAATTAGTTTATTTTGGGGGTGTGGAAAAAACCTCAAACAACCCTACCAAAAAAAAAAAAAAAACAAAACAAAAAAACAAAGCAAGCAAAACCAAACCAAACCAACCAACAAACAAAAAAGCACCCCACAAAATACCCCATGAGTGATTTAACAAATTAGGTTTCCTAGAATATTTTAGAGGCACTTTAAATATTGTTTAGCTTCTTAGGCAGGTTTCATCCTCTCAAGGGCATCTCCTTGCTATGCCAGAAGTTGCCAGTCAAGCTGCTTTGACTTTCAGAACTCCAGAGCACTGCTCCGTGTACGACTGTAGGTGACTGTACTGCAGGGAGATAAGCAGCTAAAACCATGTTGGTAAAACTACAAAAATGTTTATTGATAAAATAGTTCAGCGGGCACTTCACTTCCATTTTTCTCACATTTCCATCTCCGCCAAGCTTACTGCCAGCAGGAGGAGGAGGAGGGAGATGGATTCTCTCAGGAGGTGATACAAGGTTGGCAGGTTTGTTTTCCTTGCAGAAACTCATCTGCTGTATTGGCAGAGTTTTAGTAAAGATAGGTATGTCAGTTAAGATTCATAGAGAAGGTTTAGATAGCTTTATGTGTACCACTAAAACATTCACTTCTGTTGATTATCCAAACCAGGAGTTTTTACACCACTTTCTACAGAATGTAAACATCTCTGGACTGATGTATTGGTGTTGTATAACCTCTCTAATAGGGATATGACTATGTATGAGCAGTGCTGATATTATACCTATGGGTTGTGCTCAGATTATGTCTGCTGAGAAACTTGATTTTAGATTTTCTGGCCACATTACTCTTTCTTCTTGATCAGAGTCATTAAAGGACATCTTGGAAAGCAAGTTTTTAGATTTTAAGTATCCACTATTGCTCTTAAACTGCAAGTTTAAACCGAAGGCCATCTGTGTAACATTTGCAACACTTTTTTAGTTGCTTTGTACTGTGTGCAATGGCTTGCACAGACGTCAGTAGCGACTGAACCTTCTGCTGCCTGTCTGTGAACTGTTTCTCTCACTTTCTGGGCAGCAGCGCCTGTGAGCACAGAAGGACCAAGAACAGGGATGTTCAAAAGCTCAGCACTGAATCTGTGATTTAGTATTTTTATGGAAGTTCCAAAGAGGCACCAAAAAGGCAGCAAAGTCTGCATCTCTCCGTGAACTGTGTCTGACAAGACTACTTAAAAGCAAAATATAGTTTAATCTTAGTAGCACCATGAGGCCAATGTAATATAAAGTGAAAGTCTGGCTTTTGTTTTCTTCTTCCTGGCATGGGTACCATCAAGTTCTGTTACAAAGAGTAAATGCTGCTTTTTTGAAAAAGAGAGACAAGAAAACTTGGGGGTGGGGGTCATCTTCAAGTCAGCAGATCTAGCACAGAACAGGCATTATTTGTAGATCTGTTGAGGCAGAAAATGTCATTTACGCAGCCATTTTTCAAAGTAGAATCATGCTGTAAGAAGTAGTAGAATTTTAAATCCAAATCCATGATTCATTCTATTTTTCCAATCTGGCCAGCGCTCTGCAGCCCTCCACCTCTCACAGAAAGTCCTTTGTTTACACACCCATTTGGAACTACTTTTCTTTCTTTTTCTTCCTTTCTTGTGGCATTGAATCAGTTAATCTCCTGGGATGTTACTGGAACCTTCCTTTTTCCTGTCAACTCGTCCATTCTTTTCACCATCCTTGTGGCACAATATCACCTACCTGCATATGCACTGTTTCCAAATTCCAGCTTCCTTTTATGTTTATTCTTTCTTCACATATTACCTGTATCTTTCCAAATGTATCCATGCTTATATTTCCTTTTTTTCTCCTCTCTTTAAATTACTTTAGAATAGTTTTCTTACACTGTATTATACAGTAGTATTTGGTCTGTCATGGGACCCTTTCCTTAGTCTTTAGATTGCCACTTAACCTGATACACAATTGGCTTATCAGACTGTAAAGGAAAATACCCACCATCTTCGTTTTACTCTTTACATCAGCCAATAGAGGCTGCTACAGGATGGAGTGGTTATGGAGTAGCAGTCCATAGTTTTGTCTGGTGTGGAGATCACTTAATAGTTCATTTCAAGCAGCAAGTCAAATCCAAGATTATTATTTTCCAACAATGAGACAGTGTGTAGCTTGATGCTGTAACAAAGAATCCCAAAGTCTGAAAATGAAGCAGAAAAAGGCATTATCATAGTAAAAAAAAATATTTTCTGCTTATTAATCTAACAAAAAATTTAAGCCATTAGAACAAATCTTAGTATTTCCATTAATTTGAATTGTCTTTGTAGTGATTTTTTAAAAAATTCTAATGATTTGCATTGTAACATTCTGGTATATCCAAACCAGGGAACTCAGTATTTGTTAAGAGTCAGGACTGAAAAAACCCACAAATACTATTAATAGAGACCTGCTAGCACTGAGAATATAAATTGAGATCCCTGTTGGAAATCCAGGCCTAAATCTAAGGAACCACTTTCTATGCACGTAGCCTGTCAAAGTAAACTGAACTGGTGGAACACCAATCCTGAGAATATTAATTTTTTGTTTAATTTGAGCTTTCTAGAGAAGCACTAAGAACTCTGACACACAGTTTCTGGTGAAAGTGAGCACCTGACTTAAGGCTTGTTGAAAATCTCAGCATGAAGTCATTTAAAGTCTGGACTCGCTCCTCAGTTTGTACAGATAAGTGCTACACATATTCTTCCTCACTCTCTACTCCTGTACTCACTGGCCCAATGTTTTGTTGTGCAGGACATGGAAATTAGCAAACTATGATCACAGCTACCTCATGAAAGAACACCTAGATTAAATAGTTTAAATGACATGTAAATACCTAATTTTCAATTATTCATTTTAGAAAGGGATTTAGAGAACACTACACATACTTTTGCTTCATTTCAGTGGATTATTTGTCATGAAAACTGTCACACTGACAGCTTTTGGATAAATTTTCTGTGCATCCACCGTAGACTGCAGGGATCCCTTTTAAAAGGAGAGTGGCTGTCAGAAAGGATGTCAGTTAGTGCCTGTTGATGGAGTGGGGTTTGTTGTTGACATCTGGTTAGGAGGAAGTCCCATCATCTCATCTATCATCAGGCCATAAACAGCCATTAGATTTCTTTTGATACCTGTTTAGCCTGAAGTACATTTCGGTTGACACATTCAATGTTTGACTGATCCTTTATTTCTGTATAGGAACCTGACTCAAGTCAATGGGGACTGCAGAAACCTCAGAATGCTAATAGATAGTAAGAACCCCTGTAACTGAACTGCTTTTTAGTCTCCTTTGGATTACATTGTTGTTTTTATATTTTGTGATAACACATACCACTGCTATTCTTACAGAGTAGAATAAAACAGAAATCCTTTAATCTATTTAATCTTTATTACCATTTAAGCCTGAGGACAGATACATTATTTATATAGGTCTCTAAGGGTAGCAATAAGTGCTTAAAAATGTTTCTCTTCAGGACTGGTTATATGAAAAATTTTGTATGGTCAACTAGCTTTAAAATCCAGGATCACTTATGGAAAGATTAGGACCTGTTGGTATAATGATTACAAAAAAGTAGATGAGGCTCCATGTTTAAATGAGGCATATAATGTGTGCACAACTGAGTCTTTTACGGAATGTTGTAGCAATATATTTTTCTTCAAGAAAAAGAAAAGGGCTTTTCAAGGCTGTTTGACAGGCCCACACTTAGTGTGAGATTAGTATAATGAAGCACTATACCGCTAATCCCTTTCTAAACTTCTGCTCATTCCCTTGAAGCCTTTACCTTTAGCTGTGTTGAGTTACGCCAAAGAATAGAAGATATGGAAAAGAAAACAGTAAGGTACTCAAAGAGCTGCATGGAGTTAATCATTGATCAGCTTTTAGTAGCTACAGAGATGCAAGGCTGCTAACACTGATTAATGTTAATACATGTACTGCATACACTTATATCTCTCCAGTTTTTAAATTTAATTGAGTGCATGCACTTTTGAGAAGTTTAGATATGCAAGTGAAGCTTTTTTCATAATTACGATAGGATTCATGAGATGAAAAATTACTTCTTCGTAAATTTCATGTTATCTTGATTTTTATCGTAAAGTGACATCTACATAAATCTTATCTAATTTTGTATGCATTCTCTTACTGTTTGAAATTGAGAATTCACTGGGGATATTTAAAGTAGTCTGTGTCCAATCAACTCCAGAGAACTCTATATCTTGAAGAACTAACCCTGTTGCCTCACAGATCTCCTCTCTGGAGCTGTAGAGAAGTGCATTGAATTAATGATACATTTGTCACACACACGTGTACTCCATTATGTGCATGTGTGAGTTTTGTGCATGTCAGAATATTTATGACTTTATTTCTCTCTACAAATACTTTCATATTGATGCTGTTCAGAAAAATATAATAAGAAATCTCCTTTTCCAAATCTAGTTAATCATACTTTCAGTCAAATACTCTGATGCTGAATATTGTCACAGCTTTATTAATTTAACATTCTTATACATATTTACAGCAACTGAAGATCTGAAGATCTGATGTGTTAAATTCAAAGATTAAAGAAACAACAAGAGAAGTTATTAAAAAAGTTTCTAACATACCATGTATATATACTCTAGCATGTAATCTTTATTCTCGCTTAAATTTCTGTTGAAAAAAAAAAAAAAAGAAAAAAGAATATGGTAGGTAAAATGTTGTAAAATTATTGCTATATTAACAGTAAATGATGATGCTATGAAGTTGTTTTACCTCTTTTGAAAAAAAAAATTTGCCGGCAAAATTTAAGTTCAAGAGGCTGGCTTGACATAACTGCATTGTAGATGTGATGGTATTTAGAAATCACCTAATTACAGAACTTTCAGTGACATGGGCTGCTCAGAAATAAAAATTTAAAACATGGTATTTTTAATGAGGTCAAATGTGCTACCTATGACTATTTAAGGTGGGCAATGATGAATAAGGTTACTACAGTACCTTCCATAATAAATATATCTAATTAAACAGTAAAATTTTAATAGTGTCTGTTGTAAGTGAAATGAAAGTAATTAAAGTAGCTAATATGAATTTAACTCTGAAGTATTAGCCAATGCAGTTACACTATATGCTAAGAAATGCATGTATAAAAAGAAAGTATTTGGACACTGCTTGATCTGTTTAATAATAAACACAGCAGTACCTAAGAGCCCAGTGAATATTTGGGCCTTATTTAACCATGCAGTTTACACAAGAAGTCATACCCCCTGATCTGTAACCAGTATCATCTTATTGATCACAAATGATCACTGAATACATTTGCTACTGTGCCAAGTAGACAAAAATCACTGTTTCATACAGGGATGTGTTTCTCTTAGACTGTAGACAGATGGCGGGGGAGATGTTTGGTGGATCTACATCTCAGAAACCTCTCTGCGACATGCTGTAGCTTTCCCCAGCCCACAAAAGCCCAGAATAAGGGGCTCATTTCAAGAAGGAGTTGCCACTATGGTTCCTGCAGCTCAGACACAGCTTAAATGTCTGTGTTTGTTCCACTTTGGAAGTCTGTGCACTAGCATAATCCTGCTTCCAGCTTTGTTCTTTCCTCTTAGCTCACAGAAAAAGAGTAAAAGAAATCTTATGGGGCACAAGAGCATTAATGTAAATCTAAGACTAACCTGAAACTAAAAGCAGGAGTAGCTGAACATCATTCATGTACTTATTACAATCTCTTGCTAAATTCTTCCAGCAAAGATCAGTTACACCCTAAATTGTCTTAGCACATCCTCTTCAGCACAGAGAATGCTGATTTATTTTTTTTTTTAGGCTTGTTCATTACATTCCAGTCACTTAATTTTCTCAGAAAAAAATGTCAAACGAAAATGTGTTAACAGTATAAGGGCTTCTTTTTATCCCATTGCCACTCATGTATTTTCAAGGCTAACACGTTGTAGGCCATCAAACAGATCTGAATAATGCCCCTGATCATCAGATATCTGAAAAAAGCTAAATGGAGAGCAAGATTTACTGCTCACTTTGCCTTCTTTATGAGCTGGCTTGTTCATACTCTTATCCCACACGCTACTTCTGTGTGATAGTCTGGGTTAACTCAGGTGAAGGACAGGCTTGGATTGCTTCTACTGGGGAAGTTTAAATTATTTGTACTGGGACTTATAGCAACCTTAATAAGAACATTTTATAATGGTACCTATCTGTTTCGGTAGTGACTTTTTTGTTGTTTTAGTAACTAATTGCTGCAAGTCCAAAGTATTCCAAATCACAGAGGATGAACAGTGTGGCATATGAAAAGATAGTGATCTAGCAAACATTATGTGGTAGTAATCTGTAACTCATGGGAAAAAGGAGGTCACCTACTTATACATTATATATTCGCAGAGCCTAGTTTGTGCTTAATTAACTCTGTATTACTTAATTAGTATTGAGATATGAAGGAGGTATAGATGTGTATCTTCTCTGAGATTTTGCTAAAACAAAAGGAGCCAGGGGAAGTTAGCAGTAATAGAAATTTATTAAGAAATTTCCAATTTGCCATCTCTTAAGTAGGTAAAAAATTCTGTTCACCAGAGGAAAAGCGTCTGCCAAGGGATCAGAAAATACTTCATTGTGACAGATATTTAAAATTTGTCAAGCAAGTGTCAGGCTGAACAGAGGACCTAGAAATATAGTAAGAAATAGTTTGTGTTTACTTACACTACTGAAAAAGCTCGGATTTAGCAATTTTCTTTATAAAAAGAGTGTTAAAAGCATAAAATCGTATGTTATCACTGTTCTCAGAATGCCATTCTTCACCACCAGAATTGCTCAAGATGCATCTCTTATTAGTGGAAACCAGAATCATACTTGTCTTCCTTTTGAAAGCATTCAAATCTCTTTTTGGATAAGAAAGCATTGCTACACAGAAAGGAGTGAGTAACAGAAAAAAACCCATGTTAAACTCATTTATTTTTATTGCTTCCTTCTTCCTTCAAGCATGTTAAGAATGACCTGAGTCATTAGGTGCTTGAAAGACACTTTTGCTAGCCCAGGTACAAGGCCTTGCAGAGATGCTGCTAAAAAAATCTTTCAAAAGAGAAACAAACTATTTTGACAATGCAAGAAACTGAGGAGGGGTTTTGAAATTGAAAATTTAGTGATCAGAACAACCTCATTTCTCTGGGTATTTCCTCTGTCCTTGCTGCTGAATTTCCATACATTAATCATTCTTTCCATCACTCTTACTTGCTATAGTTAAGAAGAAAACATTTCTTTAGTGTGGTGTTTAGGTTATTTTCAATTAGTTTTCTAGTTTCACTTATCATAATATGTAGAGCATTGTTGATAATGACTCCTGTATTGCCTATTTTCTGATTATTCTTATTGGTATAAAGGAAAAGGATATGTAGTTGCAATTCCCTTTTCTTTGATCATGTAGCAGGCTCACACATAGACATTTGCACAAAGCAAATTTTTTTAATTTTACACTGAAATTTAAACTGTTCCCAATCTATTGCAAGAACTCAATCAGGGAAACAAAAAAGAAAGGCGGGGGGGGGGGCAGCAAAATCTAGATATTCACTTAGTTAAATTTAGAGTAACAGATTGGAACACTTCTTTGGACAACTATTTGTAGTTAAATTTCAAGTAATTTTACACTGTTTCTGGAGGGAAACAGCAGAGACAGCATAATGACACCCTTGTGATTAGCAAGAGAAAGAGACTGCAAACTGTATTTTACTGTTATAGGGTAAATGATTAGAAATTAACTGACATGCTGATCTGGATTTCATTTCAGTAATATTTCATCAAGATGCAGTAACATTTTAATAGTAGTCGTGGAGGGTACTATTTTATTAGGAATACAAAAATGAAGATGATTTGGATGTTAAACCATTCATCAAACGGTTTAGTTCAGCCTTCTATCTCACCAATAATGTTTCTGGAATTGGAAACAGTATTTGATTGCTATTTTTTTTGTGAAATTTAGGTGGTAATTTATTTTGACAGTTATAATATCAATTCAATAAAATGTCACATGGATTAAAAAAACTCAACACAAACCCGGACTCTAACTCCAAAACTCATACCCCCCACAGATGAGGTACTCTAGTGTTGGGGTTTTTTTCCTAGTTAATAATGATAATGACCCAATGAAGCTAATGAATGTATTAAATTTCTCCAAATAGAGATAAAGCAAATAATTTTCCTGCAATTTTTATTCTTTTATAACATAAGGATCAGTTCTAGACAGGAAAATATGTGGTACTAAGGCAGCAGAAATCTGTGATTTTAAAGCTAACATCAGAATTTCCTCTACTGTTACTGAAGGCAAAATAATCCAGATAAAATACCATCATAGAATCATAGAATAATTAGGGTTGGAAAGGAACTTAAGATCATCAAGTTCCAACTCCCCTACCATGGGCAGGGACACCTCACACTAAACCAATGCCACCCAAGGCTATGTCCAGCCTGGCTTTGAACACCGCCAGCAATGGAGCATTCACAGCTTCCCTGGATAACCCATTCCAGTGCCTCACCACCCTGACATTAAAAAATTTCTTCCTCATATCCAATCTAATCTTCCCCTGTTTAAATTTGAACCCGTTACCCCTCGTCCTGTCACTACAATCCCTAATGGAGAGTCTCTCCCCAGCATCCCTAAAGGCCCCCTTCAGATACTGGAAGGCTGCTATGAGGTCTTCACGCAGCCTTCTCTTCTCCAGGATGAACAGCCCCAGCTTTCTCAGCCTGTCTTCATAAGAGAGGTGCTCCAGTCCCATGATCATCCTCATGGCCTTCCTCTGGACTTGTTCCAACAGTTCCATGTCCTTTCTATGTTGAGGACACCAGAGCTGCACACAGTACTCCGAGTGAGGTCTCATGAGAACAGAGTAGGGGGCAGGATCACCTCTTTGACCTGCTGGTCAAGCTCCTTTTGATGCAGCCCAGGATACGGTTGGCTTTCTGGGCTGCAGTCGCACACTGCAGGCTCATGTTCATTTTTCCATCGACAAACACCCCCAAGTCCTCCTGAGCAAGGCTGCTCTCAATCTCTTCTCTGCCCAACCTGTAGCTGTGCCTGGGATTGCTCCCACCCAGGTGTAGGACCTTGCA
>JAOEHY010019832.1:0-11526 GCA_025447955.1 Psilopsiagon aurifrons | reverse complement strand
CTGTGTCCAACCTGGCCTTGAACACTGCAGGGATGGGGCAGCCACAGCTTCTCTGGGCACCCTGTGCCAGTGCCTCAACACCCTCACAGGGAAGAGCTTCTGCCTAAGACCTAACCCAAATAGTGTACTTCTCCCAGTTTTTGTAAGCCATCCGTATTTGCCTTTACTTTGATAGTAAATTCTCTGGCACTGTTACCACATTTCAGCTTCTGTTAAGTGCCTATCCCAATGAGCTGAGACGCCTGGCCAGCGCACTACAGTACAGATGGGGCCATGATTCTCAGCTTGGCAACCACACTAGAATAAATAGATCACTTCAGACTGGATCAATTTAGTGCCTTCTCTTTCATATATTCATGGGTTCATTCAGGGCTCACAAGAGAGGTCAGCAGAAAAACAAGTGATACACGTGAATCAGGAGCAAGCCTTTAAACCACCTATAGCATTACTCAGTTGACGTTTAGCAAGTTGCCTTCTCCACGCAATTATCAGGATGAGGATGGCCCAGTCTCCCCAGGGAGCCTGTCCCTTTGCTCCTTTGCCCTCGATCATAGCCATTGCACAGATCTAACTAGTTTGCTCAGAAACAAGCAGATTTACAGCCCAAGAGGCTGTGCTGATTACTGACAGAAATCTACATGATAAAAGACGGAAAGGAGAAAAACCACAACACCCTGTTTGCTTCTTACAACTCCAGAATTACTTTGATAATGGAATAGCATTAGATAATAGAACAGTTCAGGTTGGAAGGGACCTTAAGATCATTCAGTTCTAGCTCCCCTGCCATGGGCAGGGATGCCTCACACTAGACCATGTTGCCCAAGGCTCTGTCCAGCCTGGCCTTGAACACTGCTTCTCTGGGCACCCTGTGCCAGCGCCTCAGCACCCTCACAGGGAAGAACTTCTGCCCTATACCCAACCTAAATATTGCCAATATTTTCGCAATATTTAATCTAATTAAGAATATATAATTCATATTAAAGATATAATAGATTAGAATTGAAAATATCTAACCCAATCAGAATTTTTCCTAACACCTATTCTAAATCCAATCTCTTCAAAACCATCCTGGGTGAAATGTTGGCCTCATGGGAACAGATAGAAAATGTCTCATTGGCTGCTGCATGGTACAAATCCTGTATCATCTTTGCTGTGCCACGTAAATTGCTAAAGCTCCCCAGGCTCTATAGGTTTTCATTACTTTTTTCACTGCAGGAATTGGGTCTCATATAAAAGAACTTACAGGCACAGTAACCTTCTTAACCTGAAACCATGAGCAACAAGAAGTTATCTCATTGTGTAGCATATGGGCTTGTGCATATTCCCTTTCGTCACTTCCCAATTCAAGTAAGTTAACTCCCAGATGCGCACTTGCATGGGGCTTTCTTTCCTTCTCGGTGTTTTGTTTCCCAATTTCCTACAAAATTCATGACCTTCATAAATAATTCAAAAAGGAAGAGATGACAGAAGTTGATCTGACTGCAACCTCTGCTAGGAAGGGTCTTGCTTCTCAAGAGGTTACATTAACGGCAGGTCTCTAGTAAATTAAAACTTATACAGGTCAATGAGGTTGATGGCTATGATTATGCACTGGGACTCCGGAAAACACAACAGTGATTAAGGGTAAGGCAAATGCTATTCTCATCTCCAAGTCATAGGTGACTGCCATTTAGTTTTTAATTCCTCATGGTAAAAATCGAGCATGTGAAATTATCCTTTGCAGAAGTTAAAGGCGGAGGGATCTGTTAGCTTAAGAAACTACACTAAGATTTCATCTTAAAGTTTTGCTGCACTTAAAACAATTCAACCACAGGCAAGGAAATAATCCGTATTTCATCAAAGATGGCCCACAGATTGTGTCTACTTAGGCCAAGAAAGCTCCTTTTGGACTAGAGGTCTGCTGCTCATCCTCACAGGTATGTACGTTTTTAATGTTCATTTTAGCTGGGACAGGATTCCATAGAACCATAGAATGAATCAGGTTGGAAAAGACCTTTAAGATCATCAAGTCCAACCACTACCCCAGGACTTACCACCGTTAAACCATGTCACTGAGGGTCTCATCTATATTATGTGTGAACACTTCATGCCAAATTGTCACATGAAAGACTTGCAAGAGCAAAATATACATTAGAGGGCTAACATGAGAGATATATAGTTAAATATTTAACATCCAAACTGTGAATATTTCAGGTTATTTTAATTCAATACCAACAAAATGCCCTCCAATCTTGCAAAAAGACAACTGCAAACTCCACCGAGTTTGGAAGCTAAAGGTTGGTTAGATCTGTGGCACAACAGAGCATCTTCCATTGAGTCATGAAGGTAAGTGCATGAATTTCCAACAGAAATCCTCATTCTCTTTAAAACTTCCTATCCATTACTTGTAGGAACTGAACACATTTTACTGTTGTGTGAACTTAAATTAAAGAGTTCCTTAAGTGGCTCTCCTTAATGCACTGTTTCAGTTGCTGTTGGGATTGAGGAGGTCCTTCCAACGGAAGCAGTCATAAACTGCTAGATTGGTTTACTCAGCTGTGGCACTTCTAAGCTGGTTTAGACTGCTGTCTGTCAAAATTGAGTGGCATTAATTGATTCACTGGAGAGCTTTGTCTTCTCCAACCTTAAGTGGTGCAAACAACTGGTAATCAGATCCATATTTTCCAGGCAAAGTGATCTAACTTACTTTAATGATGCTGAAACACGTACTCTTACCATAGAATCCTGGACAGAACCTTAAGACTTATCCAGTCCCAAGCCCTGCCACTGGCAGGGAAGCCTTCCACTAAAGCAGGTTGCTCCAAGCCCTGTCCAACCTGGCCTTGAACACTGCCAGGGATGCCTCATCCCTGGAATATGTATCCCTGGAATAATACAGAGAGGCAAATACCTTAAAGCAGAATATCTCTCTACTGCAAAAATCCTGAGAATATTATCCTTAACACACCAGAATAAATTTCCTCCTCCATGGCAGCTTCTGCATTTTGGGTGTTCAGCTACACCACACAGGCTCTGTTTAACAGCCCAAACTGTTGCAGGGCTGTGAAGAGCATTTCAAGTACAGAACAGACAATAGCAGCTGGATTACATCCATGTCCAACTGTTGGAGATGCTGAAGCAGGCAATTGCCTTCTGGTTCTTACTAAGACTTTTTCAGGTTTACATGCTTCTCTGGTAGCTTGGCACACAATTGGAGGTGGATTAGGGAAGGTGGTAATAGGATATTTTGGGTCTAATCTTCTCTCAATTGTTAATATTAATTAAAGGACTATTTTTCCTTTTCATTATGCAATAAACACGAAACACTTGTTAAAATGAGCATGTCACTGACTAGCTACTTAGTGCTGCTTTTCCCCAGCATTTTTTTCCTTTATTTCCCCAAGATATGATGCTGAATAACAGGAAGCCTCTGAGAAGAAGAACAACCCCAGCAGAAAATATGGCAGGAGCAGGGCACTACTATAACCAGCGGAGGATAACCTCATCATTGACATTCAGGAGTGGATGCCACACCTGCCTCCTCAGCTTGTTTCTTTCTTCATTAAACCATCAAACCCCTACTCAAAAAGACAGCACAAAACCTATGAAGTAATGAAGCTGTTTCAGCCAGAAGAAGGGAGATAGAAGAATAATTGCATCTGAATACCTGAGGAGGCTTTCAGTATCTCTGATAGAGCACAGATTCCCATATAAAGTAGTCCTATGTCAGAGTGGATTTGGCTGTGAGATATGAGCAGCTGGCCATTCTCTTGGTAACCTTGCAGCATCCCACCACCATCACAAATCTTCAGCTTTTTGTGTTATTTTAAACTACACCCTTGATGTGAATTATGAGCTCTTGCCACAGGGTGGATTGCTTTGGTCGATAGTTTCAGAGGTGAGTTTGCACCCTTTTACTGCAAAGCAAACACTGAGTTGACATTTATTACATACTCAGCTGTGATTTGCAAGAGGGATTTTCTACTTTGCTTAGGGAAGATCCCACAATACGAGTTCATTTTCAGAAGACATCTTTTAGACTATTCTCAGCTCGTCAGACTGATGCCATAGAAACTAGGAGTAATAAAGGAGTAATACTCACCCACCGGCCCCAGTTATCATTAGGAGGATACCTGCAACCAGGTGCAATGGGAGCCAACCCCAGTCAGGTATTCAATCAGAGAGATTATCCTTGCAGGTTGGATTAACTCTGATTTAACTCAATAGTTCAAAAAACACCCTATCTTTTAGAAAAAGAACTCACGTAAGTTCCAGGGTGGCTACAAAGGGGATGAGATTCCCTCTTTACAAGGAGTCGCATGGAAAAGACAAGGGGTAATGGGCACGAGTTACTCCTGTTGAGGTTCTGGTTGGACACAGAAGGAACATTTTTCATGCTGAGACGAACCAGCCCTTGGAATAATTTCTCCAAGGAAGTGGTGGATTCTCCAACACTGGATATTTAAGATTCAGGTGCTGGAACATCTAGTATAGGTCATGCTTTGCCTGGAAAAGTTGGACCAGATGATCCTTGAGGTCCCTCCCAACCTGGCACTCTTCAATTCTCTTTCAGGAATGGGGGTAGCTCGATTAATTCCTGAACAACAGCATCCTCCACACAAAGCACCACTGTGCAAAGATTTCTGAGGTTGCTTTGGGATGTTTTGTGCACTGCAGGGAAAAGAAAGGAGAAATAGAGAAACAGCAAGAAAAGGCAGCAAGGAAGCATTACCAAGGAGCCCAGGAGAGCTGCTGAGCTGTCCAGACATAAAAGCTAAGAAAACATCGCTGGTACTGAACACCGAGTAGAGGGGGCTTGGTGCAATGAGTGAGGAAATGGTCTCCTACAGCTCAAATCCTCCTACACTCAGGGAAACAGGAGTGTGAACATGACCTGTAAACAAACCGGGGCTCATCGGAGGACCACACAACTATCATCATCATCGCTTCCTAATGGAAATAAACATTGAGTACTGGTTCAGTACTCAGAACAGGAGGAATAACAGAGCCATGCCTTTAACTCCTAGGATGCATTTTCTGTGGTTGCTTCAAATGCCTTATGTAGGGGAGAAGAAATGGATGCTACAACAGATTAGAAAATAGCTGGGGTCACTATACACATAAGAAAGGGGAAGGTAAATGACAAGCCCATAGCAAGAAGCAAAGGCTAAAAGAGTAGGGACGAGGTACTAGAGTATAATTTATAGGAGTATAATTAATATTTATAAAGCTATGTCTGTATTATATATCTAATTTACCTATATACAAATGCATATACATAAACTATGAAAAGAGAGGAAAACAGCCTCAAAGAGACCTCTGCAGACTGGTTCCCAAAGACGGGAAAAGGGAAAAATAAGTGCTACATAGCAAATCAGAACAAACCACACTCCATTCTGTCCTCAAACCACAGACAGATCACCCGCCTCAACTTGTATTTTTCAGAGGAAAGCTGCACGTGCATAAAGTTGCTTTGCTTTAGACACAAAATGCAGTGAAAGCCACACACTGAGCATCAAACTGTTGACTTCTGGAGCATCAGATCACACCCAGTGCAAGGCAGCAGCAGATCAAAATCCGAACTTCCTCAGCATCGCCTTACAGAGGTGGGATGCTATTACAGAAGATGTATCAGAGCTCTGATTTGCTTTTATCTAGTGCTGTATTTCAAGCTCCTTCTCCTGATAACAGTATCTCAAGGATTTGGACTATTAAAGTTATCTGAAAGTGATAATCATTTCCTGTGCAGGGAGTACATGATACACTTCCTCTCCTTCTCTCCTACCATTTCCCACTCTGTTGATACCTCTCCACCATCTCTGCAGTTTTAGGCCAGCTCTACCTCAAATAACCTCTTTCTGTACATCTTAATTTTTAAAGGCACCTTACCTTTGTCCATTAGCTTGCCTCTGCCTGCAGCAGTACCTCATTTCACTGTAGGGCTGCCATAAAATCATGTACTAATTCCCATTTGCTGCCCAAACACCTGCTGTGTGTCTCCATCCCAGTGAACCTGCATTTTGCTTTGCTTTTCTTACTCTTTCTGTCCCCTGCTTCATATGCTGACACTGTTATCCTAGTTTTTTATTTATGCATACACCTTTCCCACTCAGTGCTCCCACTTTCATGATACATCTGTCACAGATTCACCACTTCAAACTTCACTTGAAACGTAAGCAACATCTTGCAGATTTTTGCGCACGTGATAAGGCAGCGGCATGCGTTACCTGATTTGGGTAGACAGAAGCCTTTTTAATCTAGTATCATTAATATGAAAGAGTCAACTGTTGTGATTGCAGTTCAGTGCAAAGTTAAGTGAATCATAGAATCCCAGACTGGTTTTGGCTGGGAGTGACCTTAGAGCTCATCCAGTTCCAGCCCCTGCCATGGGCAGGGACATTTTCCACTAGAGCAGCTTGCTCCCAGCCCTGTCTAACTTAATTTGTTGGCTTTGAAGGACAATTTGAGAAGTCAGATTATCCAGAATTACCCTTGCTTTCACTTTGCTGTGCAAGGGTGCTGTGGGGGTCAGGTGAAGTGTCTCCAGGTCCAATACCTGTCATCTATGAACACAGACTTGCATCTCTCTGCTCCCACAGCACAACATGAAACTACACTGTAGTGCTCAAAATGCAAAATGACGCCCAGTTCTCAAACAAAATGAAAACCTGACATAAATACATGAGGAAACCCACTAACTCCTCATGCTAATAACTCATCAGTACAGGGATGCTAAGAGGGGCCAGCAGCTGTCTGGGCTTTTCCTTCACCCAAAAGCTCTTGCAAACACCTTGATAAGGAGATTTGTAGTGAATAAGTAGGGAATTAACCTTGCAGCAAGGCCCAAGGCTGCTGCTTCCACCTGTGTCAGGCAGCTCAACAGGAACCTGGAGAAGATGCTCTTGCCTTAAGACAGCACTGCTGGAGCATGGTATAAAAGCCACTGGATAGCTACATGCCTTGTCCATAATTTCCAAGTTAAGAGAAGCAGTGCATTTTCAGCCTTGATTTACATGGAAGCTCCTCTAAATTAATTAGGCCAGGGAGCCCTCATGTCACCTTTCCAGCAGTTGCAGGACAGAGATGCCTGGTGTTGCAGCTACTCACAGCTCTTCTCCTTGTAGTGACAGGCAGGATCTGACCCCTCCTGCTGGCAGCATCTGTCCTCCCCATTCGGTCAGGACCTCAGGGGCAAATTTAGCACTTCCCCAGTGAACTCCTTTAGTTGTGCCTCTTCATTAGTGCAGTTGCTCCCTCCCATCTCTCACTTGCTACCAAAGGTAGGAAAAGCAGCTGTGGTTTATTCTTTCTTTCCTGTATGTCTTGAGTGGCAGATGAACAGCCCAAAGTTTCTTAAGCTCTTTCCCAGACAAAACTCCTATCTTGGCTCTCCAGGTCCACTTCTGAGTTTCCTCTGCTTTTACAGAGATGGGGCAGCATTATCCTAGGGGCAAGAGGTCTTCTTTAGAGGGAGGAAAATCCACAGCAGATCTTATGGACTTACCAACTTCAACTTCCTTGTATGAGTTCTTCATACTAAAGGATTGAGGGAAACCCAAATAAGGGGGAAGAAGGCCAGGAAATTGTGTATTGCTCCAAACCACCTCGAGAGCATTACCTTGATGGTTTATCAGTGAAGTCCTGAAGAAATCTCTTTTCTCCATCCACCTCTCCTTGCAGGTCACATCTGGGCCTTCTCCATAAGGTAGCTGCCAATAAAACCTCAGAAAACATAGAACAATCCTCCATATGGAGCATGAAAGCATTAACATCCTGAAAACTAAAGGCAAAAGGTGACAAACCACTAAAAACCCCAATCCCACCACAGTCAACAATCCTCTATTTGAGCAAACTGCTACCCCAGCTCTCTAATGATACCTCCCCATTAAATACAACCACCAGCAGCTGTGCTGGGAAGCCTGGCTTTAATCATTGGCTGAACACTGATGGATGGAAGGAAAAGAGATATTAAAAAGAAAGAAATAGAGAATGAAAGAGAAGACACAGCTAAAGTTCAAATGGGATCATCCCTCACACGCCTGATAACATGTCTGCGCTTTGGGTTCCCCTTGAATGTCAAACTAAAGTCTCTGAGTCTGAGCTTAATAATTTCCCTGGAGCACCATTGTCCTATAGAGACAGTTTGCCTTTTGGTTCTCTGCTGCTGCCAAGGGAGAGGTGAGGGAAGCAAGCCACTTTATTTATTGAGCTGCTTGTTGCAGCAATTTGAACCAAGCTCAGCATCTCTGCCTGCTTCTTTCAGGGCTGGAATTAGTAGGTTTTCCTTCAGATCTGCATACCGGAGTCTTTCTCCTTTTGTAACACAGTTTTGTCCCAGCTTCAAATACATCTTCTAACCTGAGAAAGGATTACTCCACCTTTGATATCATAATTAAAATGAATCAGGAGGGGGAAGTCATGATTCAACCATTGTGCTGATCTGCTGAAAGTGCTGACTTATGCCCATGAGCAAAAACATTGAATCACAGGGATCAATAAACAGAGCTGTAGTGGTGTGGCTGCTGCGGGCTGCACTGTTAGACTTGTGCTGGCAATTAGAGAAACTGGGTTGGCTTTACAACTGCTTCCACAAATGCCCTATAGCCCTGCTTCTTCCTATGTAAAAGGCCCTTAACTGTCCTTTGAATTACCAAAATGGCCTATTCCTGTGCTGCTTTCTGCCTTCCTAAAGCAAAAAATACCCCGTTTGGTAAACGCTTATAGAATCCTAGAACGGTTTGTGTTGGAAGGGACCTTAAAGCTCATCCAGTTCCAACCCCTGCCATGGGCAGGGACACCTTCCACTTGAGCAGCTTGCTCCAAGCCCCATCCCGCCTGGCCTTGAACACTGCCAGGGATGGAGCTCTGTGTTATACTCGTTTGCACTTTAGCAGGTATTGCAAGAGCTGTCCTTAAATGTGGGATGTGCTGTGCTGAGGAGGTTTATAAGTGAATAAATGATTCAACTTTTTGCTTTCTGATGCTGCAGGCGGGCAATTAAATGGGATTGAACTTTGATAGTCTGGAAATTCTTAATGCACAAAACACTCAATGAATTATCAAAGAGGCCAAGGGACAGATCACTGTAGATTTTATGCCTGTAATGGCACTTAAAAAATGCCTACAGGAGAAGATACTCTGGTCTTCTTAGCTGTGACCTAACTGAAAGGGATCTTAAGACTAAAGGATACAGGCTAGTAAAGGAGGTTTTGCATTGCATTTTGGATACATCATGCTTCAGAGAGTGAACACATCCTCAGATTCCCTTAATCGGCGTTGTTCCCAACTGCAGATTCAGAGTAGTAGACCATGATGTTTGTATTTGTAGTGTGTGTTGACTGAAAGGTGAAGCAGAGAGACAAAGTTTCTTCCTCGTGCTGAAATCAGCTTTGCAAGTCAATATTTACATCCCTTTGCAGGGTCAATACCAAACATTTGAGATTAGCATTTCATTAGTAAATATCAATACCAAATATTTGGATGAAACATCCCAACATCCCAAATATTTGATAAAACCCAATTCTAACACCTGCAGGTCAGAATAGAGGCAGTTCATGATTTAAAAATCATCTTTAATTGGGCATGTGTTATTTTGACATGAAAAACCAAGCAAGCTATCATTGTATTGATGATTGAAACTGGTGCTTCACTTAATCCAAATTTGCAACTCATTCCAGCTTTTCCAAAGCTGAATTATTGGTTTTAAACAGATATCCACCCAATAAAGTTTATCAGCCCTTCCTCTATGTAGGAAATTAATCTGTTGCCTTTATAATGTAAGGAAAACTGAGTATGAGACCAGAGTCCATCAAATCACAGAGGAGAATGTACTTGTTTGATAACCCTGCCTTGATTTGTTCTTTCATTTGGGGTTTTTTTTTGTCATCACATCATTCATCTGGCTAATAACTTTCATTCATCTACCCCAAAATACTGCCAGGAAAGATTTCACCCCCAAAACGTAAGAGTACCATTGGATGTTTGTACCCTATAAACTTCTACATGGGGCTCGTGGAATAGGTTCTGTTGATTTTTCCCATGGCAGATTAGGTGGGTTTAATGGAGCATTAGTAATATGGCTACATTAAATGCCATTTAAAACCCCTTTCAAATTGGTATTGACCACGTTGAAATGAGACTATGTAGATAGCCCTGTGATGGCAAATAGGTATGAATATTGTATTATCTTCAGAGGCTGAATTTTCAAACTGACATAGAAAACCCTGGAAAACATGACCGTATTTTCCAAAATGGATTTGTCTTTCTCTACAAAGCAGCTAAAAATAGGCTAGTTGATATATTAACAACTGCAAAAAAGGCTTTGAAGTAATTATCAACTATCAGCACATGTTGAAATCCCATCTTGCTCCATTGCTATTTCAATCTATACACTATTTCATCTCAAATAACCATGCACTGAGGATCATTTGGCTATAGATCCTATAAATACACATTACCTCCTTATTGACTCTTTCTATCCACTGTTACATTATTACATTGCACTAAAACAAGCGACCAAGAGTAGGAATTTAGCAATAATTTTAGGGCTAACAGCAAAAAGCCATTGTAATGCAGTAATTGCTTCTACTAAATATTTATTAGGGATGACCACATCTCTGATTTTGCCCACCAGGAATTGCTTTTCTCTGTGACATTCTTTACATAGAGGTAAATTTAAGCAGTAAGCCAGTGAAATGAGTAGAAATGCAGTATTTGCAAAGAGCTGTATGAGGGAATGCACACAAGACAGCTAAATAGTACTGTTTTATCCAAGGACCAATCACTTGCCCAGAGAACGCTAGATTTCATTTCCCCAAAACTATTGTTTTAATCATATAAATCCAATTCCTATTGTTGCTCAGTAGCCTAGAAAAGGAACCAACCAGCCAGCCCAGCCCTGCAAGCCAAACTATTTCCTCTCTTCACTTGTACAGCAAGGTGCAGTGCCATCTTTATGCGACTCATGCAGGGAAATTATCCTCCTCCAGTACTGTGGGATGACTGATGGCTTTCTCATAAAAGATGATCTACTCAGGGGCAATATCAAAGGCTGCAGTGGCAAATTGCCAAGAGCTTGAGGGCTGCACCTCATTTGCATGTAAATTTACATCAGTTTTAAAGCCATAAAGAAGTCAGTGGTAGTTCTTGAATAGTTCTTGATAGGCTTAAAAGCTGTGCTGTGTAATCACCAGGAATAAAAACCTGAATACGACTGCTTTTATTGCCTTCTACGCTGAGTTCAGGGCTGCTCCTTGAACCCTCTGATCATGGTGGCAGCTGCTCAGCATCCCCTACGACCCCCATTGTAACAGCCTGATCTTTAAAGCCTTGCTCCCACTGTCTTCACCTTCAAGCTGATTAACATTATTTCACCGCCTCATCATTAAAGGGGGATGATATGTTCATAGAATCCCAGACTGGATTGGGTTGGAAGGGACATTAAATCTCCTCCAGCTCCACCCCCTGCCATGGGCAGGGACACCTTCCATGGAGCAGTTGCTCCAAGCCCCTGTGTCCAACCTGGCCTTGAACACTGCAGGGATGGGG
>JAOEHY010019830.1:0-11524 GCA_025447955.1 Psilopsiagon aurifrons | reverse complement strand
TGCAGGGATGGGGCAGCCACAGCTTCTCTGGGCACCCTGTGCCAGCGCCTCAGCACCCTCACAGGGAACAGCTTCCTAATATCTCATCTCAATCTCCCCTCTTTCAGCTTAAAGCCATTTCTCGTCACTTGCCTAGACAGGAACCGAAGAGGAGAAAAGCTAAACAGGACACCAGAAGAGACACAGGGAAGTGGCAGCGCTTGGACTATCAAATAAAGCATCACCCTCCATGAAGCCTAGTGGGGATGGCTTCACCCTGCAGAGCAGCCCCACGGCCCCAGGGGTGTCAGCCAGCACAGCAGCCTGCCTGAAGTGCAGGAGCCTTCCTGGGGTCCCTTCTGCCGCCCCATCAACATACACTGCAGACACCAAGCAACAGAGACCAGTGCTGGTGAAAGGAGCAACATGACAAGTGGTCTGGCTCACACACCCCTTAGTGCTATAAGTAAGGACACAGCACAACCATGCAGACGCGTTAGCAAACCAATTGGATTAGAAGACACTTCCAGCACTGACATTAAGTTGTTCAGAAAACATCAGATATGTCCACTCCTGTACAGATCAATCAACACAAGCAGCCCTTGTGGGAGAACACTGAACCCATGTCCCATTTAGCCTTCTGCACTGTGCTCCACCTTGGCCTTGGATCCCATCCTGTCATCAGGATGCAGCTCAAGAAGTAAAAGCAGCAGCTGGCCAGTGAAGCTGGGAGCAGCATTTTTCAATGACAAATTTCCACCTGCACTTGGGCTGTTAATGTTGTATCCCAAAGCTTTCCTTTAGCCCTGCTTGGGTACATGAAGATTCACTGCTGTGGATCAGGCACCTGCCCCTTTAGACAGTAACAAACCCCATGGACTGGCTCCATGTACAGCTCTTCCGGGCAGGGCGATGACTGAGGCGGACTGTCTCACTGCACCTTAGACTCAAACCCGAACAAATACAATGTTTTAAGTGAAACAGGGACGTTCTTTACACAGAAAGGTCTTAGACATACAATGTAGCTTATCAGAATGAAAGCCTTCATGGGGCGTTGTGAGACCAAGGTCATACCAGGCACAGAGGCTGAGATCATACAGACACAGAGCACCAACGTAATTGCCAAGGCCACTGCGACATCCCTTGGGCTTTGGGCATTTTGGAGTAAAGCCCATTCTGGAGCAAAATCCAGTCTTCTGTTACATGCTCAGTCGTCCTCTCTGCAGAGGAGCTGATTCAGACCTTGGGGGCAGGGGTTAAAGCAGCCTTTGCCCTGAAGATGCTGCTCCCAACTGCCTGGCCAGCTTACTCCCTCCTATGAGTGCAGCGGAGGGAAGCTGTCCAGATACACAAACACTGCTCCAGCAGCTCCCGGGGGATCCAGCTGCTCCAAGTTAACCACTGCACTAAACGCTTGGAGAATGGGACAAAGGCCATTTTTCCTCCTTATTGCTTCTAGAATAAAAGCACCTTGGCAAGGTGGCACAAGCCTGCAACGGCCTCTTAATGTGGGCATCCTGTGGTCGTCTGGAGCCTTCTGAGGGCTTTCTGCAGCTGATCTGGCCCTCAGGCCCCTCTGTGCTTGCATGTTAGCACAAAAGGACTGGCACAGGAGCCCTGGCGGAGCTGCAGTGTGCTCTGTGAGCAGCGGGGTACATAAACCTGCCCATCTTCCTGCCTAGCTGCTGCAGCTGCACCCGGAACACCCAGTGTTACTTGAGCACCAGCGAGATCTTGTCACCCGTCAAATGCAACAAGCATCCCCCAAGCTACACTGACAAAATCTCCTTATGACTCCCTTTCCTAAACAGCCCTCCTCCAGACAGGCTCTACATAACCCTATGCAACCTCCATGGCATCCACCCCAGCCAAAGGATCTCCCAGGCACCGCAGCCCCATTCCACACACTCTGCAGAGAAGCCTTTTTACAACTCAAACAGAGGTCAGGGGCAGAACTGCTGACAGAGAAAACTCCCAACATCACCTCACACGTTCTCAGCTCCTCCTTGCAATGGTGCTTCAGCAAACCACTGGGCATCACTCACTGTCACTGCAACATCCATCGTGTGCCGTGCCACACAAACAGCCTCCCATGCACCAGGCACATAGGGCCAAGCACTGGAGGGGCTGTGTAATGACAGCTGAGCTTCCAAGACACCCAACCCACAAAGAGCTGCACAACGACATCCAAAGGTGTGGTGGATGGGGTCCTCCTCCCTCCTGAAGGACAGCTGAATACCAACCACATCCCTACAGCTGGCCAGGGTCTGCTGCTACCACTGCCCTCTGCTCTTTTACAGCAAGATGAATGCAGATGGGCTCCCGCTGTTCAATCCTGCCCAGATCTCCAGCGTCCACAGGCTGAAGTGACACACTGCCCACACAACACAAGGAAGCCATCACTCTGTCCTCTATCCTGACTACACAGCATCTCCGAGCAACACCCTACAACTCCTACTCCCCTACTTGCAAACCACATGAACAAGCCATTGCCTAACAAAGACTTGCCTCTGCCTAATAAATCCTGTGAAATCTCTTCTTAAAGATACACTGTCTATTTCACAGGGCCTTCAGTTGTGATCCTTATTTATCTTCATTATTGATGGAAAATACCCCATTACCCTCAAGTTGCTAATGAAAACAATTCCTGGCTATTTCCCAGTTAACAAAACCTGATGTTTTTCTCCCACTTTGTTTTGAACAGTGCTGAAGTGATCATGACAGTTTTTAACCAATGACACATACACTGTGTTATCCTTCTTAGCAGGCTGCCAACATACTCGAGCCTTGGCACATGTGAAAACCAGAACAGTTCTGATCACCACAGTGGCTAAGTGATGTGCCTGTGAAGCCAGCAGAGAGAAAGCAGGGCCCTTCTGTCATACCCAGGCAAGGGATCAGACCCATCCCCTTCTCCTTCCTTTCTGCTCTTCTCAGACAAGGCTGAAAAAATCAATTCTGGTCACTAAAGAGGTGAATTTTGCCTAGGTCTGATTTTTTGGAGCACATCTGTAGATGCAGCAACAGCACAGCAAAATACTCATAGAATCCTAAAATCATAGAATGCTTTATGTTGGAAGAGACCTTATGATCACCCAGCTCCAACCCCTGCCACGGGCAGGGACACCTTCCATAGAGCAGTTGCTCCAAGCCCCTTCCAGCATGGCCCTGAACACTGCCAGGAATGGGGCAGCCACAGCTTCTCTGGGCACCCTGTGCCAGTGCCTCAGCATCCTCACAGGGAAGAGCTTCTGCCTTAGGTCCAACCTGAACTTCTCCTGTTTAAGTTTAAACCCATTCCCCCTTGTCCTGTCACTAGAGTTCCAGACAAAGAGTTCCTCTCCAGCATCCTTGTAGCCCCCTTCAGACACTGGAAGCTGCTACGAAATCCAACTAACCACAAACAAATTTAAAGTGACTGGGAGAGAGCTGGGGAAATGGCACCTTTGGTTCTTTTATAGATATTTTTTTGCTGCCCGAGACATAGATCCTGTATAATACGTTCAGAAGCTTAAGAAACTTGACAGCGTTCCTGTAAGAAGGTGGAGACCAGCTATCTTAAGCCCTCAGAATCATTCACCTCCACATTACCAACACAGCCACTGCTAGTGTCCCTAAACAGCAACACAGACAGGGACAACCACGTTCAGCGCCGTCAAGCGTCAGGAATGACACCCGGAGGGCCCATGCGAGGGTGGAGCTGGGGAGGGAACGGGCCCTACCTCTGTATAACAGCTGCAGAATCATTCTCTCGCTTCCGCCTCTTCCTCTCTGCGTAGCCCCTGAACGCCCTGGGAAACCATGTCAAGCCATTAAGCAACTACACAGCTTTGGACTGGAGAGGACACGAAACACAGACAGGAGAGCTCTCACCACACGACAGAGAGAAAGCTGATCAAGGAAGAGAGCCAGGCACCTTGCAGGGTGCGAGTCAGGGACCAGGCAAAACCCACTGAGCCAAAGGTCCTCTCTCCCTAGGGTAGGTGCTTGCACAAAGCAGTTGTTCCTAAAGCAAAAGAGGGGCCAGACCATGGCCCAAAGAATATGGGCGAGCAGCCATCATCCCTGCTACGGAGGAATGGGGCTAAGAGGCTGCAGACACAAACCCCTCACACCAGGATCAAGAGGGACAAAAGCATGGCAGCAACTCTAGTCTCCATTACAAAGATGAGGGTGGTTGTGGTGTGATCTGTGTAGGCCTACCAGGTGTAGCCATCTAACCTCCTGCCTGCTGACAAACAGCCCTAGCATAGGGAAAGCACGCTATGATGGACAGGAGAGGAGAGTTTATCCAGGACACCAACAGACAAGGAAATAAAATAATGAAGATATACTTACGAGATGCTAGAGATTCCAGGAGATGCAGGGGAAAGAAAGAGAAGAGGAGTTCATTAGTGCTCAGCCCCGGCAGCATTCCAAGGGAATTCTCACTCCAGAAGGAATATTTCTTGTTAGGTGAAAGGAAATTGCTTTTTAAATTAAACATTTCTCAGTGGTGAGACTCCTACTTGACCGAGCTAAATCCTCCCTGGGGCAGTGCTGGCATGTGGCTTGGATAAAAATTAAGCTCTGTGTAGACCCAGAGAACATGCAGATGTACAACTGAGAGCTGAACCCAGCCCATCAGGCTACATTGGGAGCTCAGCATCATGGGCTTCTGGAGCAGGGAGACCTTCCCACACAGTGGCAAGGCCTTGTGAAGCCTCTTCGTGCTGTCTGGTCTATGAAGGAAGTGAGCATGGCAGGCTGAAGGCATCCAGAGCAGTGGCCAGGAGGACAGGGGCACCGGGGGGACCTGTCACCCCAACCAGCTTAGGGAGGTGCCCTGAACTCCTGGAGTTGCTTCTATGCAATCTCTAGAGGCAGCACATTAACCTGAAACACTAACCTGGGAGTTATGTTAACCAGGGGAGCTGTGCTCCTCAGGGGTTTCCTCAGGGCATCATTTCCCAAACCAAGCTCACTTTGCCCTTCAAGCCCTGTAAAGCTCTGCCATGGGCCATCATTCTGCAGTAAACCTTGTGCTCAGCAAAGATGACTTCCTCAGTACTGGATCCAGCCCTCCTTGCATCAGTCCTTAAGGTCTGATCCAGTCAGGGTTATCCCAAGATCAACAATCAGCCTCTTTGGGGATTTGTGAAGGGAAAGGTAGGAAGAGAAGAAGAAATGGCAGAAACAGATTACACAAAGGACACCAAACAAGGAGAAATAGAGAGCAGCAGAGCTGAGGGTAACACAGGGAAGAAGACAAGGCCGGAGAAGGGCCATAGAAGCAGAACAGTGATTCATTTCCCTCATTGTTTGCCTTGGCCCTCCAGCCAGATAGGAAATACCTGAAAATGGGAAGAGGCTTCCCTTGCTCTCTTCAGTCCCTTGAGAAGTGCCTCCTCCCACCACACAGCAAGCAGGGCACCAAAACCTGCCCAAGTGTGGAGGGAAAGGCTGTTCCTAACCCAGATCCAGCCACACTTCACACCTTCTTCAAATGCCCAGAGCAGCGCAGAAGCTGCAGAGCTACATCTCATCCCATAGATACGCGCTCCTGTGGTTGATGGATGCAGGGCAAGCCTGGAATCATGTTCCCTTGAGACAGTGGCTGCAGCAGAAGCAAGTGCTGGAGGCTCTCATGGTGCTGCCACAGTACCCTCTCTCTGCAGCAGCAGCCAGGGACAGACACAGTGTCACAGAGAAAACAAGGGAAGCACAGGAGCGCTGAGTAGCCCAAGGAGTTAAAGAAGGTAAAACCAAATAAGTGGGAGTAGTGAGAAACAGAACTAATAAGCACAAGAAAGAAATCAATAAGAGGCAAGGCTGTCTCTCTCACCCACTGCAGCGCCAAACTTGCAACTGGATTGCTTCAGGCTCTCAGAACAGCTCTGAGTGGGCCATGAGCTTTCAACTGCACAATAAAAGCTATAGCAGAGGTTTCACTTACGCTTGCATAGTTGTAGTAGCAGTCTGGAAACTGAAGAGGTTCTCTTTTGGGAACCAGGTTCGTATGGGGACATCATCTGGAAAAGAGAGAGCAAAACCTGAGAATCCAGTAGGCAGAGGCATCCTTCAGGCAGCAACACTTCCCAAGCTCCTTCTTTTAGTGCTGCTCTTTAGCATCCTGCCCTGCACTAAACAGAAAAGCCTCATCCTCCTCTATATCTGCACACTACCACTGAGTGTAAATTTGTGCTAAGCCATCTATCAGGCTGCTAACAGAAGAATGAAAGCTTCGTCCTAAACCTGGAAGATTAGAATAATCCAGGAATTACAGGAGAGACATTTGAACCAGAAGAAAATACAGGGGAAAGAAATATTTTTCATTAAAAGCATTTTCCAGCCTCTGCCTTTCCCTTAGAACCACTAATTTGAATTGCCCCATTTGTCCAGTTCTCTGAAACAACCACCTGTGAAAGACAAAAAGCATTTACCTTCCTCTCCTCCGAACCATAAACCTGAGATATGGCCTTCTTTTTCTGGTTTTAAAAGTCAAACAGCACATCAGCTGCACGATCTGCAGCTAACTCTGCACTGCTTTGGTTGCCTGTGTCTGTAAACTGCCCTGCCTCAATCAACTGTGGATCATTGCTTAATTCCATTACATTAGGACACTGCATCGTCATCACGTAATCATAGAATCCCAGCCTGGTTTGTGTTGGAAGGGACCTTAAAGCTCATCCAGTTCCAACCCCTGCCATGGGCAGGGATACCTTCCACTAGAGCAGCTTGTTCCAAGCCCTGTCCAGCAATGACCACTAAGACAAAAAGCAGGCCCCAAACTGAGTCTCTAATGATGAGTGTGGGATGGTGGTGACCAGGAGAAACCTGACCCAGAAGCAGCTCCTACTGGAGCCTCCCAGGCTGAAGTCAGTCAGGCAAGGACTCGGATGTATTAAGATCCACTGACAGAAGTGCCAGAACTCAAGGATTTGGGTCTGATTTTCATCCTGCTTCACTCCCGGTTTGTGGCTTCCTTCTCAGTGCCTTGCCACAGGCTGCTGGTCCTGTGCTTGCTTCCCTTATTCAAGTTTAAGATCAGCTGCATTATCTTAGTCATTAATATTCTGGCATTGTCAAGAGGATTCTTTCAATTCACTTTAGTTGGCCCAAACCCAATCAAACCCAATCAAACCCTGCACACCTACTGCAGACATAATTACTACAGACCAAAGCTTACCCAGTGATTTGTACAGATCATTATGCTACAGACTCATCGTGCTGCTCCCTGGAAGCAGAAAAGTGGCTGCAATTAGAGATGCAAAAAAATGCTAAATGCAACTGGGGAGGCTCCCTCTGAAGTGAAGCTTCCAAGGAATCCTATAGAAAGCTCTAACACACACTCCTCAGCTCACAGTTTATGCCAAGCCTTGTATAAAGGCACCCTAAGGAAATATATGTTAAATGAAAACTGCATTCCAGTATGCTAAATACTTCTTATGAAGTTCCTATGTCTGCTCTTCTCCAAAGAACAGATGGAAGAGAAATGCAAAACAGCTCAGGCTGTACATGAATTACTGATTTGAAGTCTCAAACCCACAGAAGTGGTGGAGGAGAAGTTGGACAAATTCCTTTTGAGCCAACAATTCCGTTCAGACTTCTCCAGCACTACATACCTCAACAGACTGGCAATCTCTTAATGAATTTGACAGCTTTAAAGCCCCCAGCTTTGATTCAAAGCAGGGCGCGTGA
Source organism: Psilopsiagon aurifrons (assembly GCA_025447955.1). Taxonomy (NCBI): domain Eukaryota; kingdom Metazoa; phylum Chordata; class Aves; order Psittaciformes; family Psittacidae; genus Psilopsiagon; species Psilopsiagon aurifrons. The sequence goes on along the minus strand of JAOEHY010019830.1, from coordinate 3,865 downwards.
GCCTTTACCTGGCCAATCACTGCAGCCTCCCTCCTTTTCTGATAGACAGTAGTCAAAAGAGGAAAGATATCACTCCCCTACCCAAAGCGCTCAATGGGGAGTAAAGGATTTGAGACCCTTCAGAGACACCTCTTTACCAGCTAGAGGTAGAACAGTAGCAGAGAAGGGATCTAGGGAGCACAGCTCAGCTCCGGAGCTCATCCCCTAAATAAGATTCAGATCCTGAGTGTGGCTATTTCGCTTCCAGGAGCAGGCAACAGGTGCTGCTTTGGCCGGGCAGAGCATCTTCTGCTGCTTTCTTCATCAACTGTGATGAAAGAGTGAAGGAACCATGGGCCTGGGTAACACGGGAGGTACACCACCACCAGCAACAGCACCTCCAGCCACATGCCAGGGTGCAAACACATCTCAGCACCTCTTGAACAGAGTGGATGTGTTTGTACCAGACACGGGGAGCAGCGCAGGAGATGACAGCTTGTGCTTCTCTGGAATGGTGTTAGGCATCATAAACTCAGCATAAAAATCCACATAAATCATGCCAACCTGGCCTAACTGCAGCAATAACACATCATGTAAATCCAAACAGAGGAGGCAGCACTGTAAAGTGAACCTCTGGGGAAATCAGTCCATCTCTCCCATCTCCACTCTTGTTTCCACCAGCCATGCATGAAGGACATCCTAAGGAATACTCCTTGCATCCTGTGACAGTTATCCCATTCCATTCTCAGTTTTCCTCTGAGTAACAACACTAGGATAGAGCACGCAAATGAGACCAAGCTGAGAAAACTCTCATTCCATGGTGCCAGTGCTGCGATGGGATTTGGACTCAGAAGCACACATGGATGCATTCAGAAGCTTGAGACAAGCACCGAGGGCTGCTGCTGCCTGCTTGTAGGAAACATAAGATACCCCCCCCCGTTTCAGCACTGTCCATTTTGTTCCCATTGAAGTAACTGCTCTGATCTATCTTCAGAAAGGCAAATCTCTATTTCCCATTGAGAACTGGCCCTAACAAAAACTGATGCCAATCCATTGTAAATCCCAAGGCCCAGAAACACAACATGGCACCTCTCCAAAGCATTTGTGAGGACACGTTTTTCCAGCAAACAGAGGTGTTTATGAGTTACTTTCCAGTAGTGATCTGGAGCTTTCTTTTGCTTCTGTATCACGTAACCTGCCTCAGTCCCACAGTGCACAGCACAGTTCTCATTTGTTCAGGTTGTGCTGCTCTGGGCTGGTTTTTCTTCACACTAGCAGGTTTGGAGTGCTGCTTTGGGTTTGTGCTGCAGTGCTGAGCACACAGGGATGTTTCAGTCACTGCTGAGCAGCTCACACCATGAGGCTGCAATAGATTCAACTCAGCACCAGCACCTCCAGAAGACCAAGCCCCCAGGGTTGTGATCTGCTCTCCTGAAATGGTTTTGGTTTTGTCTCCTTCCCCAAGCTTTCTGGCTGGGTCATCATATGCAGAGCCAGCCTTTAACAGGCAAGATATGATCATACAACCATTAAAGGTTTCCCTACAGGAAAACTCTCCTCACTCCTTTTCTTGCACTTCAGCAATAACAATAACGAAGTCCAAACACGCACATATAATGTCTGATGGGAAGCCCCAGAATCCCAGGGAACAGGAGGATAATGCTTGGAAAACTACACCCAGGGGTTAGTGGGACTGCAGGTGCTCCGTACGGTCGATAACCAGTTCTGGTTTCATCATTCTTCTTTGGTATTAGGCCATGTATTTAGTCACATAACTTCAAGGTATGAAAATATGATCCAGCACCCAACCTTTCAGTGCCTTTACCTGCAGTAAATATCACTATGGTATTTACTAGAAAACTAGGAACACAGGAAGAAACACAGCCTGATCTCCACAGCCCTCATACTCCATTGCTTTACAAGAAGAAAGCCTTGACCTTTCCTGGCTGGACACTGTGCTCTGAAAGCCTTGGTGTGTCTTTACAGGAGAAAACAAATCAGACAAATCAGGTCAGACTCTCTGTCAGCCACATACTGAGCTGACAGGCAAAGATGGACTGTGTACTAACTGCTAACTCAGAGCACAGAGATAATTCCAAATCCTCATCCCTGAGAACACTGAGCAAATGCATAGTAAGGGGGGAAGGAAGTCCAATATTGTGTCACTCGCTAGTATTAATGGAAAGCCCAAGAGGGGGCATGTCTCATACCTGCGAGAGCCTGCTACACTGGTTCCAGCCACACAGACGAGCACTTTTGGGTGCACCCAGGAACAGAACACCCCATCTGAGCTGAGCTGAGGCTCCTGCTGAGCACCCTGGCACTTTCACAAAGACTTCACCTGCCTCAGCCCCAGGCAGAGAAGAGGGTCCCGCTCTGAACAGTCACCTGGCTGAGCATTAATGTAGGCTTTGACACAGCGCTTTCTTGCTCTTCCTTCCCACAGAGATCACCCTCACTGAAGGTGGCATGAAAACCACCTGGGTCATCTGCTGCTTACAAACTAGAAGCAGAGACAATAGAGCTTGGACAGGCTGACCTCAAACTTGGTTCAGCTTAAACTCAGAGCTTTCAGACTCCTCCTTTAGACAATCCCTTTCCATGAATGCTGCTGCAAGGTACCAGCAAAGGGAAAACCCTGCAGGGCCCAAACTCAAGACACAGGGCAATGAAACCTCCATACTTGGAGGAGATGAGTACCATCCTCCACCCCTTGACAATGAGTCCCTTTGTGTCCTTCCGACCCCCAGCACTCACCCTTACTTACCAGACACTCGATCGACACTGTACATCCTCTCCAGCCTTTTCCTGTGCCACCCTGTCTCGCTGGACTGATGGTGCTCCAGGTCAAACGAATGCTGGGAAGGGGCAGCCAGTCGGGTGCAGTTGGGGCACTCCTTGGAGCCCTGCCTGCTGCCTGGCCAGCCCTTGCAATGCCTGCCAACACCGTGAGAGCCGCCAGCGCTGTGTACTTGGTGACCGTGGTGGCATTCCTCTTGGGCAGCCCCCTTCATCACCACCAGTTCCATACTTTCATTTTCGTGGTCTGACAGCATCGGCCTCTCGCCAGAGATGGTGTAGACACGTGGCTTGGGTCCCTCACTTGGCATCTTCTCTGCCTGCTCCTCGGTGAAGCTTCTCTCGAACTTGCCATCGGAGATGACAGAGAGCCTGCGCTTGTTCTGTGCTGCCTGCTGCATCTCTGGGGAGTCCTCCTGCCCGATGTAGGAGTCTGCTAAGAGGTGATCTGGAACAAACAGCACACTTCCCTCAAAACCAAAGCACTCCAGGCACCAGCACATTCAAGAGGTTCTTTGTTACTGCTGCAGGAAAGGAAGGGGTGAGCGGGACACAGTAGGTTCCCCCAAGAACCCTCTCAGATGAATGCGTGCCCACAGCAGTCTAAACCTCCAGAGCTGGTACTGAAATGAGACACATTTCTCACGAACACACCCAGTATTTCAAGTGGGCCTGGCCACCAAACAAGGCCAGAAGCAAATGCAGGTCTCAGCGCAGAGCCTGAAAACGCTTATGTGCAAAACAGCCTGCATTCAGCTGTCTGCTTCAGCAGGTTTAGCCCTGCAAGGGCTGCTGGGCTGGGGTGAGTTCGCAAGACAAGGGCCAGCACCAACTGCTCAAAGAAGTGACAATCGCTGAATGCTTTGTGCACCAAGTTACTTTTTAGAACTAAGGGTACGGGGAAACCACCAGGGTTTGGGTGCCATCGCCCCTCCTCCCCGATTTTCTGCCAATTAGCTTCACAGAATCACAGCATCAGCCAGGTTGGAGAAGCCCTTCAAGCTCCTCCGGTCCAACCATCCCCAGCACTGCCAAGGCCACCACTGACCCATGGCACTGAGGCCTCGTCTCCACGGTGTGTGAACAC
>JAOEHY010019829.1:119177-146490 GCA_025447955.1 Psilopsiagon aurifrons | reverse complement strand
AGCCTCATGCTCTGCCAGGAAGGAGGGGAAGCTGGGAGGAAGCAGAGACAGGACACCTGACCCAAACTGACCAAAGAGGTATTCCATATCACAGCATGTTATGCCCACTATATAAACTGGGAGCAGTTACCCAGAAGGGTGAGATCACTGCTCGGGTCAGGCTGGGTATCGGTCAGCGGGTAGTGAGCGGTTGTATTCTCTTCCCTTGTTACTTCCTTTATCATTATTATTATTGGTGGTAGCAGCAGTGGTTTGTGTTATACTTTAGTTACTGGACTGTTTTTATCTCAATCCGTGGGAGTTACATTCTTTCGATTCTCCTCCCCATTCTTCCAGGACTTGGGGGAAGGAAGGGGGGGGTGAGAAAGCGGCTGCATAGTTCTGAGTTATGGCTGGACTTAAACCACAACAGTCCATCACACAACCATTCAACATCCACAGAAAAGTCAGACCAAATCTGTTGCAACAGATTCTGACTAGTAACAACCAATCAGCTCAGACTAAGGATCAGTCTGCACACGAATAGTGAGGACCTCACAGTGCAGGCTGCGGCCTGGCTGGACACACCTCTCTGGAGCTCAACTGATGTACAGAAGGATCAACAGAATCAAAGTGAAGGGTAGACAAGGGATTCCCTATAGAAGAAAATGCACATATTAGGATAAGCTGATGTAGAGAAGGGATAGAGACTTAGAGGGTAACAACATGCTTCTTTTTTTTCACAGGGTTTATACAATTAGTAAACTGACTTTTCATGAGACTGTTGACTGTGTATTGGCCTCAGGGCACCTCTATTTCTGTATGCTTATAAATCCTGTACCTGTAAGATTTTAAAGGCTTTAGTGTTATTCCATGGTCATCCTTCAACCGCATTTTCTCATTCTTTGACTGTGTTTTCACACCTCAGCTGAAATTTGTCCAAACAGCTGAGCACAAAATGTACCCAAGAACAGGAAAAACCAAAGTACACAGTAGTTTTCTTCAAATGTCTCCTCAGCTTTATAGGAACTTTAAAAACTCAGAAAATTAAACTAGCAGTAAGTTACTTGAAATTACAACATATATATAGGAAGTGGCCTTAAGCAATTTCTATTGTACTGTTTTCCCACAAGTGTAGCGTCATTTTAATTTATGTTGGTAATGCATATTGAGTCATGCTTGAGTTTTTATAGTAAGATGATCCTCCATAGTATTATTTCACAAAAGAAACAAATGAGTATTCATCCATTGATTCAGAGGCCTAAAGTCCTCCCAGAAGTGTCACAAAATGAACATAACGTTCCAGGAGCTGAGTTTTGCTTTCATATCACTGTTTGAGCTGATGGATGTGAAATTTCATGTAGCTAGATAGTAAGCTATTGGCTACAGTCCTAAGGAATGAATAAATTATTTTAAGCTTAGTAGTAATTTATGCTCACAACATGAGTAAGGGCACCATCTGTTCAAGTACAGACAATACCAAAATCTTTTAATTTGCTGTTAAATTGCTTGCTTTTGACATAGATGTGTCACTTGTGAATACTCCTTACATTGAAATCATACAGAAATCTACCTTTTCTGAACAATGGCAGGAAATCTCTTAGGCCTATAAGCAAGGTAGATGTTGTGACCTTAGAAAAGTGATAAATAAAACTGGAGTAATATCTGGGGGGAAATTTGAGAAAGAAGAAAAAATTTAGTAAAAAAATTTGGGAGCTTCAGATGATCAGAAGCTATCTCACTTGTTAAGACTTAGAATAAGCAAGGTATCTCACACCAGGAAACACAGGCACTCTTCTATGCACAACTTATTTCCTTTCCATGTTTCTAATAAAAGCCTTGACTAACTTCTGAAGACTGAAGCTCTCATTCATCTCTCTAAAGATCATACCTGCAGATTTTAAATAGGTTAAGGCAATGGACATGACATGCATATAAAACCTAAAAAATTGCAGTAGAATCCAATTACTTAGTGTATTTATTTTATAGCTTATCTATGTATTATCTAAAAGGAATTAATTTGTGCTGCCTTCTAGAGGAAGTGGGATAATTTCCTATACTCTATTATCATTTTTACTAATTCTTACTGGAGAAAGATAAAAGTTAAATTTAAATTGCCTGTTATGGGACAGAAGAAATTATTAGTATAGTACAAACTGATAAGAATGACCTGAAATGAATTTGGTTCTCTCCTGAGAAAGATGAGAAATCAACAAATTCCTTCTTCTTGTGCTGGCATGTATGCTAAGTGACGGAAAATTAACTGAGTCTAGTACAGTTTACTATTAATTTTACAAAGTACTAGACATAGTAGCTGCAGTGGAGCATCAAATACAAAAGAGTAAGATTCTTCCACAACCTAAGAAGTTTACAGTTCAGTTACAAAGTAAAAACCAATAGACTCCGGCAAAGGAGAACATAAAAGACAGTAATATTTGATCAATCACTGTGAGTACCACTACTAGTATTTCAGTTGCCTCTGCATTTTTATTTTTTTTTGTTGTTGTTGGGGGGGAGGGGTTGTGTAGGTAGTACAGTAAAATAAAATTTTCATAATTAATTTCCAGGATAAATAATTTCAAGTGTTTCATAGCACTTCCTATATGCAAAAGCCAGCATGGCTTAACATGCTGACTAAAAAATTCAACAAATGAGTAATAAAGTTCCACCTCTCTAGTTGGCTGCCTAGTCATATATTAAAGAGGGAAGGAACAACTGTAAAGGTTTTCATTTGAACAACCAGACTGGGTTTTTAATCACTATTATTATTATCATAATGGAAAAGGAGGCAGTGCTGACAAAAGAATAGGTGATACGGTCACACCAGAGATGTGAGAATATGACCCTTGTAGTGGCAGCTTGAGTGAATATAAGAAAAGAGAAATTGTATTCACTGACCTCAGAGAAAGCATTACAGAAATCAGGCATGACTTAATTAGAATTTGTAAAAGAAGTTTAATTATGTGGATATGATAGAGAAGAATATGCTACATTTAAGAAGGCACATACAAAGGGATATGCTGTTTGCAGGCATGAATGATAGGTAAAAACATCATGTTGTCTATGATGACTAAGGAAGGAACAAGAGTGCAGGTTATAAAGATTTGTTTTAGAGGTGTGTTGCTGGGATGTTTCTGTTTCAGGAATATTGAGAAGGAATCTAAAATCTGGAACAGAAGACAACATCTGAAATAGAGGTGTAAGTGTAAATTCTCAGTCTGGAGAGGGCAACTGAATTCGTGTTTAACGTTACTGAGATAAAGGTTAAGACAACAGAATAATGGACAGAACCGTACAGACTCCTACAGGAAAAGAAAGAGTCCTTGGGAAGGTATCTTGTAAAAAAAAACTTAGGGCCACAGAAAACAATACAGCCATGAAAGACTGACAGGAATGACATGGCAATGTCAAGGACTATTGAGAACAGAGTGATGGTTTTTGACCTTTGACCACCAGAATGAAAAGTCTCAAAACAAAACAGCTCTACATATGTCATGAGATGACTGAAGTTCAGCCTACTAGCACAAAGAACAGAGAGGAATAGAGCTTGAAGGGAGGGTAGATTTCTCTATCCTTAGATTTTTATATATATCTTCTTTAGTACTGAGAATGTGCCACTGCAAATGCTGTAACATCTTATTTCTTCCACAAAATATGTAATGTGTTTTTCCTACACACAGAAGTATCAAAAGGAATAAAAACAATCCATTTGATTAAATAAACAGGCGTGCGTTCATTGTAAAACATTAGTGAGATGTGCACTTAACACAGCATTTCTCAGAACCGCATCCATTTCTCAGATCACGATGTCTTACAAAGTTGTATTTGGAAATGTAATAAGAAGCAAAATGACTTGTAAAAGGGTTTGCACCCACTACATTAATGCCAACAGAATTTTTATGTTACTGGTTCTTTATTTTTGGTGCAAAACTCACAAATCAATCTTTCAGTAGTAAAACCACACATAAGCTTATTACATCTCTACTGAATCAAAACCCCATGTGTTAGTTCCAATACATGCATATCTAAATGTATTAATATTAGGTAAAAGCATATGGTAAAATATGGCGATTAATATGGTTAAAGCATAAGTATATACATTTGAGGCATAGAGAATGTACATGTTACATATACATTAGAGAGCAAGTAGCTGCATGGTTACTGACTGGGTTTAAACCACGACAACTACCAAGTACCCTCATCAAACCAATCAGAATATAATTATGATGTAAAAAATAAACTGATGTGATAAAGTGGTTTGGTAGATGAAATTAGGTTGCTTTTACTTGCAATGCTACTTTTAATCTAAGTTTTCCACACATAGTTCCCTTTTTGATAAGCAGTTGAATACTTTGTAGTAAGAAATATGTCCTAATTCCGAATATTTCTTTTTTCCTCTTTCTTAGGATTTAGATCAGACTCTACAAAGATTATCTCTGAAGAAGGGTAGTGGAAACACTCCAGAGAAACACAGATGATGTTTCTGCACAAGCTGGATAAGATCATGAAGAAACTTCACCTAGAGTAAGTGATATCATTAATATTCCAAGCGCTTTGTGAATAATCATGCAATTACTACCATGTATACTGTTTGATAATGGCATTGTTTAGGGCTACTCCAGTGTGATATAACTGGGTTCTCAGAATCCTAGTTTGGCAATCAGTTCTGTGCCTGCTGAAGAACTGGAGGCACTGTAGCACACAGTATCACAGGAGCACCAGGGAGGTTCCAGTTCTTACTGCTGTGCTTAGCTGAGTAAGGGTGGGATTCCTCCCCCTCCAGAGTGAGCATGAGCAAAGACTAGTGGTCTAATAAGTCTCTTTTAGAATGTAGGTGTTGCCTTGACTGACTAGAAGAAGTGACTGAGCAATGACAGGATCTAGTTATAGCCACCATTTCAATATCTGCAGATCTGTTTGACTATGTCTGAGGTGACCTGCAGCAAGACTACATGGCTGAGAAAGAAATTCTCACTAATGACCAGAAAACTTTCCCAACTTGTTTCATAGCTCTGTCAAACCCTTTTAAGCTTCTTTTCCACCATCCTCCCACGTCCCTCCCCTTGCTAGTCTTACAATTGGACAGAATAGTCCTCAAAAAAATGGTGAAACTGGACTACAAAGGTGTTATATAGGGCAACTACACATACATCAAAATATTGTTACTTCTGTCTCTTATCACACATTACAGGCAACTTGAGAAGTTAATTCTGAACTCTCTGAGCTATAAAAATAGCTGAAATGATTGCAACAGGAAGTACCAAAAGCAAAGTTCTCTGTATTTCAGCATGTCTATCTTTTCTATCTGCAAATTTTGTAGCATTGGTCTCCCTCATGCTCTACAACTGCAGTCATGCAAAGAAGAGGTTTTAAACAACAGAAATGAGAAATTACAGTATTTGAAAAATTTTAGAGGAAGGGGTTTGGTTTTAGACTCAAAACAATTTCTAGCACTGTTTCTAAAACTGAAATTTGTTTAAAGTTAATATTCTATTTAATTATTTTGCTTTAAGATATACAGACTTTTATAACATACTCAGCAAATTATCTGTTGTGTTATTGAAAGTCTGTGGAAGTTACAGCTAATATAGCACATTTCCTAGAGGCTGTACCCAAGATACCAATGCTTCCTACTGAAGTAATTTAAATAGGCCTCTGAGGTCAACCACTTCTAATTGATCTTGCTGTAACAACTTGGTTCCATAGCATTCTAAACACATTCTCTCTGCATATTGAGATGCATTTTTTGTATAGTAGGATTACACAATCTGACATTTATACCTTGCTGTATGTGATTATATTTCTACATTATTTTATTATAATGTCTCTAAGATCTACAGTAAGAGATCAGTTCATTTTCTCAAGTCCTTTACACAGCAGGGCTTACAAGAACTGCAAAACTTGGCTCTGATAAGATTCAGCTCTCGGGATCAATGCCAAAAGGTGGCAGTGAGCTGATGTACCACTGCACCATGCTGCAGCAATTTCCGAAATCAAAACCACAGAATCATGTATGCCGTCTGAACTGATAAGCAGCATTACAATGAGAACATTTACAGAAATACTGCCAGGTTTCCTTGCAAATTTTACCTGCAGAATAACCCCGCAGATTTCAGTCAAAGCTTTAGCAAGTACGTATTTTAAAGGTCAAGGAGGGAGTAACTTATTTTTTTGAATGGGAAGGGTCTATGCTGTACTCTATAATGTTGGCAGAAAAGAACTGCTTATCCTCAAGTTGAGGCATGAAGTTGTAAAGAAACCACCAAAAGAGAAGACTGACACTCCTACAAATAGGAGGCTAACAGAGAGCAAACAGAGGCTACCATATTGCGCAAAGGACATTCTCCCAAAAGGCTTAAAAAAACCTGCGCATAGTGGATCGTAAGGGAAATGAGTATGTGGGATTTTTTCCTTGGTAGTGGAGGAATAATCTTCAGAGCTTTTACAGCAGTCCTAAGTGACCTAGAATTCATACAGCAAATATGTAACTCAAGTTGACAATTGTTAAGAAATTATGAGTTTATTACTGTAATTTGGGAAACAAAGGGCTTCAGGGAAAGACAACTTCTTGCGCAGTTACTCTATAGAAAGAGCAGACATTTTATTTCTGATCAGTTAGTCAACTGGAGTTTTTAGATTGATCACCATTAAAAAAGTATACTTTAAAGACTTAGTAAACTACAGGAGTCCTGGAATATTCTCATACCCCTCCTAAATAAACAAAAAAACAAATCTGTTTTCCTATTCCAATTAATCTTGAAGTACTTATATGTTTTCATGAGGTGTGTATGTGGGCTTTTCTCGAATTATCAAGAGAACTAAATAAAATTTCTCTTGATGGAATTCTGTTCAGTACTACATAAATTACATTGATCATGTAAAGAGCTAAATGCTTTAAGTACTGCCATGTTACCTTCAAGAAAGTATTTAATAATGTCTCCAATAAGCAGAGACATGTACTCTTTCTTATAAACTAGACAGGCTCTACTCTAATTACATTTAGGATGGGGATAATGCACATAATGCAATGTGAAGACATCCTTTAGCCCTCTGTCCAGTTACAGAATTTTAAATGATGCTTCCTCTGTAGTCCAAAGCTACATTTTAAATTGCACATTAATTATTCTTTCTTACAATGCTCTATGTTTTTCGCAGTGACTAGAACCTCCCTTAGTGTAATTCTCTATGAACCACTAAAATCACATGCTGGTTAATTACCTGTCCATGTACATATAAGATCTAAATTATAAAAACATATATTTGACAGTGCTTTATTTAGTTTTACTTGACATGAAATGTTTTTTATGTCAGCTTAAATTCAAATGATTTTTTTTCTTCAAGAAAGCGATGAAGTCTTTTAATTATTACCTTAAAACTTTGTTCAGCTCCTTTATGTAAAACCAGACAGATTTCATTCCGTTACTCAGATCTGGGACATGAACAGAGTTTTCGCTTGTGCCAGCAATTTAACATCAACTTGTTTCTCTGATTTCTGAAGAAAATGTTTGGAGAAACTCAGAATACCAGACTGGCTTAATTTATATGCCAAATGCAAATACATGATGTTTTCAATGAAGTACTGCACTCTGAGGTCCCAGATGCTAAATAAAACCGAATTTCAACATTTTGCTTGTACAAAATTGAAGTATTCTCTGTTAGGTTTTGGTGGTGGGTTTGTTTTTTGGTTTGTTTTTTTTTTTGGTTGATTTTTGGGGTTTGGTTTGGGTTTTTTGTTGTTGTTTTGGGGGGTTTTATTAGGGAATAAAAAAAGGATAAAATGTTCAGATAAGAGAAAGTGAAGGTAATTTTGCAACAGTGCTGGGGTGACTAATTAACCAGTATGTATACAGTGCTGTGAAGATGAGGAGACCCTAGTTTAATCATCACCATATACTTTCATCCATTTTGTTAGCTGCAGCATTGAGAACAAAATCAACAGACTGTACAGTGCCAGAGCACTCAGAACTTCAGCAAATAGAACATTTAAAATCTGAAAAGTGAAACAAGACTCCTACAAAAAAAGCTACAGATACATAGCACAGTTCCTAGAAAGGGTTTATCTTTATTCCACCATCAGTGTATTTTCCTGGGTGATGAGGACTAATTTTCTCCAAATTATTCTTGAAATTACTGGACTGAATTTGAATTTACAGTGAATGAGTATATATGTCATTCATTAAGTCCCATTGTAGTTTCTAACCCTAACCCTTCCCACACGTCATGCAAATGTCAGTAAGTAAATGATCCCTTTGTACATTATGTGGAAAAAAATAATTAAACTGTAAAATCTCAAATACATGTAATTCTCTCCTACCTTTTCTAAGTAGCTCTGAATACACCATCGCTTGTTTTGTAGCCTATTAGGATTATGATGAGATGTCTCTCAAAATCCCTTCCAAAATGTTCCTGTTTGCCTCTAATCCATATTACTGTAGTCATTGCAGATTTTAAACAGCTAGGCAAAGATAATTCTATTTCATTAGTTCAATTTGAAACCATAATGACAAGAGCTATCTTTCTTATTTATTTCCATTCTCCTCTTCTGCTCCAACTGCAGACCAAAAAATATCACTGTAAAATGTGAAGCAGCAGCCTGCAGAACAAACATGACTGCAAAAAAAGAACTAAAGCACCTTCTTAAAAGTAAACATTAGTGCTTCAATAATGAAAAAGCCCAATCCTGTAAAACCTTAATTGTGTGAATAGTTTCACTCTTACTATACAAGCAGTAAAACCGAAGGCTCTAAAATGGCTTTCTGGGCTGAGGATTAGCTACTGAACTAGCGCCTAATCTATCAAACCCAGTGATTCCTATTCTGGAATCATTAGTCAACATCCTGAGAAATCTTTTCTTTGCATCCAGAAACACAATTATTTTCTATGCTCTCCATAGGAAATCACTGCATGTCACTAGTTACAAACAGTAAATGAAACACTGGCAAAAATCCACGACGTTATACCCCAGACTACTCCTGTTTACATTTCATGCAGCATAAAAATGTCAATGCCTTATAACTGTTGTGCAGGTCTGCAGATCTGCATCAGCTTTGATTATGCTGCATGACAAATGAGAATGCTCTTTCCAATTCTCAACCAGCCTAACAGACAACTATACTCTTGCAAAAACTGCAGCCTCTAGGCAGCTTATCTTTGTTCAGGACAAGCCTCATCTAACTGACATTTTCTTTTTCCCCTGTACTTTTTCACCTTTCATTTAAGCTCAAGTGAATTTAAGTCTTTTTCTCAAAATTCTTAAGCAATGAAATCCTGACATGATGCAGAGGAATTAGCTGAATAACCCAGTGAAGACACTTGTTAGCATGAGAGCTATTTTGTTTACGTGGAGCACTAAGGTCTAGGTGAATTTAAGGAAGCAGTCTAAGAAAATCTGATTGGAGAGACAAAAATGGAGCATATGTATAAAGCAGCATATCAGGAACAAGCAAGTCAGATAACTATGTAACTATAAAACATATTTGCAACAGCTCAATTAAGGAATTAATGGGGTTTGTGGCATCAGGAAGCAAGAACGACTAAAGAGAAAATGACAGGACACAAAAAGATAAATACACTATTAAAAACCATCAGTGCAAAGTACCAATGTGGAAACCAAATAGAAAAAATATATTCCAAAACACAAGCACACACTGCAGACACCTACCTCCTATCTTACTGTAAGATCAAAGTGTATGTTGCTAGTGGTTTTAAAATAAAAATACAGTAAATAAAAGGTAGTCAGAATACTGGGAAAAGAAAGATGATAGCTGTTGTCCACTTTCAAACATCAATGATAATCAGAATGTTCCCCTTCCAAAGCAGTATGAGCAGTTTATTTAAGGTAAAGGGAGATGCAAAGTCATGTGGGAGATTTCACAGCACTCTTCTCCCAGAAAAGAACGGAAAGACTCTTTCCATGTAAATGTAAAGGTGCTTCCTTAACAAAAATACTAAATGCTGTAGCATTATAGGTGGTCTGAATCCACTGATCAACACAGTAAATCCTAACTGGTGGAACAATTACAAAAGGAAATCCCAATGTGCACACTGCTTTGTAAGTCAACACCTGCTATGACATTTCATCCCTCCTGAGATTCCATGGGGCATGGCCAGAGCCTCTTCCTTTTCCAAGCACTGCTCACCTGGATAAGGTTTCAGTTTAATCCTAAATCACTGAAATCCTAAATAATTTGATGCACTGCTTTTTATAACTCGTTTTGATAGCACTTCTCGCACAGGTAGCAAATTTCAAGAATAGTCTTGACTAAAGATGGTGTCAGTGAAACTGAATTACAGAACTGGGTGAAAAAGTCAGTTTTTTTCTGACATGATTTCTGTTAGATCTACAGTGTCTGACAGAGGTTTTTAGAATTAACTAATAATCCTATCCTTGCCTCATCCTGAAGCTAACAGCCAGCCCTAACCAGTGCTGTCCTTAACTGTACACCTTTGCCACAGACATCAATTAAGTATGACATTCTTCACATCAGGCTATATATGGCCCTGTGACACTGCACAAGAATTCATTAGGAACACTGAAAAGCCTGATACTTTTCATTTTTAATTGTTTGAAATAAAACCTAAAACAAGTTTTAAAGCAAAGCAGCCATGTTTTCACAAATATAACTGGAGGTATACCTGGGGCAGAGATGTTTGAAGGTGAAGAGGCCCAAGAGTATCTCTTTTCCTTGCACACACACAAATAGAAGAGGTTTGTTTGTTCATTTTTTTGTCTGTGTGTACTTAAGAGGCCATATTCTTCTGTTTATCTAGAATTTGTTTCATAGCTATATATAAGGTGATTATAGTAGCTCATTAATATTTCCCTTATGGTATTTTTCTGTAGCATCTTCCCAGGTGGCAAGACCTAATTATTCTTAGGTGATCATTGGATGCAATTGCTCCAAATAGTCACTGACAGCAATCATGGTATTATTTCACATGTGCTCTGGTGCAGTTTCTGGGCTCTCTTTCCTCTTTTTCCTAGTGAAGAATAAATTATAAGCTTGTTTTGTTTTAAATCAGAGAGTTGGAAACAGCATAGCAAGTTATGACAGGTTACAGCAAAAGTCAACTCAAGATTTCTTCTATTTCTCCATACCAAACCTGAAGATTCCATAAACTCAAATCCTATATGCCAGTCATAAAAATGTAATTGGTTAAAATAAAAATATTGATACTATTTACCACTGTTCTTAGTTGTTTCTTAAACTGCTAAATTTAACACTACTAAAATAGATTGTAAAAAGCCATCACTAGTATGTTTTGCTTCAGCACACACGTGAGCATTCTGCTCAGCATAATCTCTTGTTTCTCACTGCCAACTGATAAACAAACTACTAGCTACATTCATGGATGGAATATTAATTTATACAATACCCTATGGGTACTTCGGTATGTAGTTCAAGATGCCTCATGAAGAGATCTCATTTAAAGTTTTAGTAGAACTATGAAACAAAACAGAGTAAATCTAGCCAGGAACAGCTGCAACTACATAAAACCTGAAGATACCTGTGTCAGCAGTTTTTGTAAGCAAGACTGAGAAATACAAGAAAATTAGACATTGCATGGAAGAATTAATTCCTCTTCTAAATGCACAAAATCAAGTACATTTCCATGCATAGGGTTAGTATTGTGACAAACACTTCCACTTTTTCAAGGTCAAATTTTATTCTCAGAGTATAGCACTCTATGTGTGTTGTGTAATGGGAAAATTTACTAGTTCTAGAAGGGAAAATGGCTTTTTTCCCCCCTAGCTGCTCTGTTGTACCTACAGAAGCTTCCCACTATATGCATGAGGATAGCAGATGGATCCAGAGGTTCTGCCTCTGGCTTTGGCTGTTTCATCAATCCTTACATGCTGCAGGCTTCATTTCACAGCATCTTATGGCTTTCCAGTGCATGAAAATTAGCTTTGCACAAGTGCAGAAATGATACATAACTATTTGCCTCTTCCAAAGTTGTCTTTCTGGTTTCTCTGCTTTTTCCTAGCCTTTGAATGTCAGACAAGACATTATTATTTTTTAATACAGGGGGAAGGAAATTCCATGAAATATTAATAATCTTGTGGCACTTGGCAGTACCAAAAATATGGTATTATATTTCAAAATTACAGTATAACATGCATTTCTGATTTAGTAGTACTGAAAAAGTAATAAAACTTCAAAGGGGAAATTCTGTCATCTCTGTTTTTCATAGTGCAAAGAAAACTGAATACAGCATGAGCCCTTGGTAAGACCATGGTGTGGGGGACTGCAGCCACTCTATAAAATGCTAGACTGCGTTTTGGTAGCTCACAGCATCCCAGACCCAACTGATCAAATCAAGGCATCTAGGTATTTGACTACAAACTGCTTGAGATTCAAGTCTTTCAGCAATTCAGAATGGCTGTCATAGTACAAGAAATTCAGCATAGGAAAATGCTTGCAAAGAATAGAATGAAAACCACTGAGAAAGAAACAGGGTTATTTTCAAATTTCTAACATAATATGGTTAATTATTATGAAGCTTTGTCTCATAGGAATTTTTAAAATTTCCCCTCATTCTGAAATCAATCAATGCAGCATACATAACATAATTTTAAGCTTTAATTAAAGAGAACAGACAGTGTACTTTGAAAGCAGAATAAAGATATAGCTAACTCAGGCATTTCAAGCAAGGTTCACATTTTGATTTCACTGTCCTTGCATTTTAATGGTTTAAGCATTCTGCTTTATGAGAAGGTTATCACTTATTGCATGGCAAGTCTCAGCTCCTGTTTTCTCTGGACCTGACAGTTCTGTCCCTGGTACAATCTGATAGGAAATAGCTGAGCCGATGTGAAGCTTAGCAACAAATGGGGGCAGGGGAAAACAGCTACAAGCACTGACTGCTAGACCTATGCAACTGAAGAATATTGCTCAGAAGGGAAGTAGCAGAATCTCATCAGTTGACAGCTTACATCTAGACTACTACAGGGAATAAACAACTTATATAACAAAGCATAGTGCATGGAGCTGCCCCTACAGGAATATGAATAGTTTGCCTGCACAGAGTGCAAGACCTCAGGAGCTACTGCAACCCATTTACGGTTCACTTATCCTGGGCATCATAAGGCTTTGATGTAAGACTCAATCACATCTTCGTTTACAACCTTTGCCAAGGCTTGGGGTCTCACTAGTTACACAGAGTACAAGTCTGACTTCTTCATTCCAGATGCAGTGTTTCTGGAAGGAAGAAGTCTATGGGCTTGTGAGCTTCAGCTGCTGTGCTTTTGGAAAGCTGATAACCAATTGTATCAGTAGAGGGCACAAGAAAACAGCATTACTCATCAAACATGCATAAAACTAAAGGAGAGCTTCCAAGGTGACTCCTCAGAAAGCCACTATCTGTTATCTAAACTGGACCTATCATATACAAAGCTTATATAATAATAGTTGAATAAAAACTATTAGTTCATTTGAGAGAAAATTCACGATATTACTAACTGCAGGACATTTCCAGTATTCTGCTCTCTGAAAACCTGATGAGGATTTACATATTGCAAATGAAAGAACCAGTCCCTAGTGAGATCAGGCAAATGAACAGCATGTTGGTAGATAATAAATCCTAAAGCACAAATAATCTCCTTAAATCTTCATCTGTGAATCCTAGCAATGAGTTTACAAAAATATCCATCCTTTACACACAATAGAAAATAATTTAAGCAAACAAAGGATGAAAAACAGGGTGGCCAAAATGCTCTTCACTACTGGGCTATTGCATACAGAGGACCTTGGTGGAATTTACTTGATCAAGTTGTAAAGAAAACCAGCCCACCATCCTACAGTCTGCAATGCAAATTTCAGCACATTATTTAATGCCTTTAAAAAAACCCCAGTTATGGATGGATCATCCACAGTAACCAGTATCTTACAAGTGAGGTTATCATCTTTTATCCTAAATTAGGGTAGGTGGAGTTTCACACTTAGGATGCTGTAGTTCCTTTGAACTCTGGTTCTCTGCATGAATGCCAGACAGATCTTTCAGTTCCCAAAAAAAGTATCAAGCACTTACACAAATGTTTAAATCTTCCACCACAGCTGTAGATGCTGTGTACATCAAAGGACCAGGATCTTAGAATTCTATCAAGAAGAGTTAATTAATAAGGTGAATAATTAGAGAAAGCCTATTCCCAATTCCATTAAGGATTTATTTCCAAATGTTACTACAATATCATGTCAGGAAAGACACAAATTGGGCTGATGCAGACTGAATTTTCTGAGATGTAAGCTGTCTCTGCTCCTGTATTATCAATGTAAAGAACGATATTTGGACAAAGTCTTCAAGTCAGTCAAAAACACTTGACACAAAATTTGGTACTTAATTTGCCTATTTCATTCTTAGTTGCTTGTAACAACCTCTATTTTTTTTAATGTGATTTATCTATATTTATGCATTCACATCTTTTTCCCAAATCAATCTCTTTACATTTTAAAGGAATCAGATAGTTTCCTGTTACCTGTGGATTCTGGTATAAATATGAAGCAGATGTACAACATTAAGGGCATTTTTTTCCAGATATCTAGTTGAAAAACATGACTATATTTATGTATGCACTTACATTTGCATAGATCCAAGTATGTAGCTACATATATATGCAAAGCAGTTAACCTTCTTCACGGTTACTCAGATACTTCACCAATGACTGCCTATAATTTAGACAGAATATGACAAAGTGCCAATTACGTAAAAGCTTTGAGCAGATAAACAAATTACTACCCTATGTAGATTTCTACCCACGAAACTGCGGTACCAAAGACAGTGATCTTTTATTTTGGAGGATGGAGCTATGCTTTACTTTTCTTCTGTCTCATTCAGTATCTTTACTGCCTAAACAGAAGGTTTCAAAGCTTTTTTTCTTTTCTGATCCTGACTTATAGAACAAACAACATTCACATTTTGGTGAATACACACTCTGAAGTCCCCACTAATTTCTAAGACATACCACTGTTTCTCTTTGGGGAGCAATGAACTTGAGTGGAGGCACAGAGGGACAACTGGTGGGGCCTTATGGACTGACAGTAATCTTTGGCAAGGAGGCAGATCCAAATACCAGTTTTAGGAAAGTCCTGAGGTTTCAGAGAGACAACTCATTACTCAAGTACTCTCCAAATATTAGTGACTGTTATAAAAGACCACTCTATTGTTTGTTAAATAATGAAATTCCTTCATGAATGGTTCAAAATGGAGGGTATGAAATAAAATACAGGGTGAAGCACAATTTTTAAAAGGATTTCTTATCCTTCAGGATATAAGGGAACATTACCTTCAAACTCAACACACAATGCATGTGGATGAAATAAAATATGCAATTAGCCTGAACTTAAAGGATTCTTTGAAAAAATGTGACTTTGGCTATCTTAACTGGCTACTTTAGTTTGAAATTGGTTCTCAATAAAAGTGGAAAGATGTTTTTCAAGAAATCCACGCACAAAGTTGAAGTGAAATCCTCAACTGAACAAATTTTTCTGTGCTAAAATTGTAGGTATTAATTCTGTTATTTAAAAGGCTCCACTTAAAGCCTGGAAGTCAGACATCATTAGCTGCATAGGCTCTGATGCACAAGTCTCACCCCATCAGATCCTAATGGCTTATAAAGAACAAGGGAGGTAAGTGTATGTTGTCTAGTTGGAGAAGTGGTTGAAAGTTGAAGAGGAAGGGATTGAATATTTATTAAAGTTTCTGACCATCTTTGGAAAAAGGCATCTCGGTATTTTGTGATTTCTGTAGCAGCACAATGGAATCTTCATGATTCAAGGAAAAAAAAAATAAAATCAAACAAGTCTATTGCTCGGAGATGAAACCACAGTAGATGCATCATTTCTGAGCATAGTTCTCTATATAACATCAGCCTACTCAAAGTCTGAGGAAGCATTCGTTTTGCTTTAGACCTTCACGATGGTAACTGAAAGTTTAATTAAGGTTACTTAGATCTACAGTTGGCCTAAACAAGAGATCTGATCTCAACTGCAGCTGGCCTAACTACAGCATGTAAAACAATTATAACACAGGGAAACACACGTGTAAAAGAACTATCATATAAAAGGCATTAATCTTGCAGTGCAAGGTTGCTGTACCCCAGTATGTGGCAGTACAGAAGACACCTACACACAGGAAGCTTCATGCTTCATATCTGTCTATTACCTTACTTGTGTCATCTTGGATATCAAAGGACTTGGGGAATATTAATGAAGCTTTAAACATAGATGGATAGATAGGTAGGCAGATAGATATAAAAGCTAGTACAAAACCAAGAATTTCTCCTGCATTTATTTCATAACTTTGTTTTGTTTAATGCATTTGAATAAACAATACATTTCCTGACTTCTTAATAAATGTAGTTCTGTATTTGGATAATAGTCTCAAGAATTAATGTTTCTCCTTTCAAAATGGAATAGTTGTCAGATCACTAAAACATCTTACCTTAGACATCACATTGGTACATTATGGGTCAGTTTATTTTGTATTTATCAGTGAATTTTCCAGTAGAGTACTCTGCACTTCTTATCATTAAATGTGCAGGAAGGAGCTACAAAGGCAAGAATGCAAATGGCCATGTGAGTCTTGCTAATACTTGTTCTTCAGTGTTTTCATTATTTGTTCATAAATAGATTGGTTCATCTTTAACTGATACTCAAGACAGTATGTACACAGATGTTGATATCAGGTTTTGAATAAGCAATGTCTTGTTTACAGTTACCTATATTTACAGCACAAAGTTTTACAGCTGGCAGAATACAATCCTTAAAGAATACTACATACTGTTTAATTGTCACGGTCATTGGGAAATTCAAATGTAGATTAGTTCCTCCCATAATCGAAAGAGAAAAAACAAAGAAAAAAAGCTATTTTTCTATCCTTGAGTCAACTAGCTTTCATCTTTCAATGGTTAATTGCTATGGTGTGAACAACTACGCCATGGTAGCCTCCTAGTGTTACAGACTTACAGCCGTATTCTGCTGGGGCTGGTAGGACATTCTGGGAGATCAGAGTACTCCAGGGGAAGTTTGTAGCCTGTAGCAAAACTGAAGTCTTGAAATACTGCTGACCTGCACTCAGACCAAACAAAGGTTACCTTCCACTTAAACCGCAAAGATATGCCACCATCCCTTAATAATAAAACTTGCTCACAACTATAAAATAGCAACTACATAACACTGTGCAGACCTTTCCTAGGCTTTCCCAATGGATTTTGGCAGGCACTTAGAAGGCTTCCCTGCAAGATACAACTTCATACCATCATCTGTAGCACTGAAAAGCTATAACCAACTTCTGTGCCCTTTGATATCTATCAGGTTCAAGCCCTGAACAGACACATAATATTTTCCTTTCAATTTTTCATCTTGTATTTGCTGTAGTAACAACTGTCAGCTGAGGAAAATAAGTCCTAAATTACATGTGTTGTGGAAAAGGCCATTAAACAATATTTCGTTATGTTAAGTGTTCTGCAGGTGTCCTGCCACAAAGAGCTTAAAAATCTGTAAGTCTACAGGTGAGAGGTGAATGAAGCAGACTTTAGGGAGTTTGCTTAAAAGCCAAACACACTCACACCTTGACACAGTACTGACCAAGAAAAACAATGGAAATAGTGCAATAACTGCAGAAGCCATCCTTTTATGATGTCCATGGCAGAGGACACGTGCTATTCATATTTCAATAGGCAGATGATTTGATACATTCATTTATAAAGGTAACTCTTTTTATTGTCATAGTTTAATCCAGCAGGGTTAAGAGCAAAATTCAACTAAATAGCAAAATAAAATTAAGATTTTTCTAGTGAAGTACATAAAAGCTATTTTAACTGATATTATCCCCAGTTTTCAGTAAATGTTCAGTAACTGTGTTACTGGTTAAATCCAGTAGTTTACACCCTATCTGTACCATAATAAGAGGTTATATTGGCTTTGTACTATGTTATTACACTCTTGCAGTATTCTTTTCCTCTATCATATAAACATAATCAGAAGATACCAAACTGTGGAGTCTATTTACATAGATCAGTGTTTTGAGCAATGGCTGTATACAACTGTCTTTGTAAATGCCTATCATAAAGGGGTTCTATATACTTCATTGGCTCATAAGCGTCTATAAACTAAAGAATTAATTTTCTTTTTAGCACTTCCATTTCATTCAGGATGCTGCTATGTTGTATAGTTAAGTTCCACATCTAAGGTAAACTTCAAACTTTACTATTTAAAAATTCCTTTTTGAATTTCCCCATTTCTTGTCTTTATGATACATGAGGGTCGCTACAATCTTCAAGTAGGCATTCAGGGACAGGAAGCCTGGCATGCAGTTCAGCAGGAGAAACCACTCCTGGTGAACCTCACAGGCCTCACAGGATGGTCTAAAGAAGAGATGAAGAGGAAGGACTACTACCCCCCAGTCCAGCATGAGGAGATGACAGTCATTGTTTCAGTGGGACCAATGTGTTGCAAGTTGTCAACCCATCAGTTAGTGTCAAGCTCAGTTGTCAGCCCATCAAAGTCACAAGCTCATTTGATCATCTTAAAGTCAGTGTGGATTTCCTCCTGTCAAAAGACAAGATTCATTGTTCCAGAGCATGGGGTGGGGGCAAAAATCTGAGTAGCAATATATAGATTTCACGTTCCCCAACCTTGCAATGGTAATTGGCAGTGCTATAGTACGTTGTAACATTACCTTAATTACTACGTTAATTTAATTAGGATTATCATTACATAGATGAAAATGTGTAACACGGTCCACTATTTAATGATAAAACAACTGGTTCTGAAACTCTGGATGGCATATGGCTTGTTTATATTTATTATGAATGGTTATTAATGCTAAGTACAATCTAGAAAGAAAACCAATAACTCAAGCATGCATCATTCAAATAGATACTGGTTAATATGAAGGAATTGTTTTCCCTGCAACTGCTATGCCACTGTCAGTCAGAGGAATGCCAAAATTATTTAAAGGTATCATATTGTCTACAGATGTTTAAAGTACACATTCACGGTTCCTTTCTTCCTGGAGCCTCTGTTTTGAGTAGAAACTTGAAGCTGCGATTCTCACATGCTAACAGCTGGAGCCTTAACTAAACCGTTAAATATCCTAAGACTCCCAACGCTAGAAAGCATTAACAAATCTAAGCTAAACCAATGGTGGTTCAAGAATAAGCCAGAGGTTTTACTAATTTGTGATTTAAAACCTCCAAAACAAATACAGGAATAGGAAAAAAAAAACAAAAAAAAGCTGTCACAAAGGGCTAGCAGCACTGTAATAAAAATGCCTCCCCTGCCCCACTAGTCAGTTTCCCTCATTGCAGGCCTTAGAAAGCAAAGCAGAGATTTCTAAGGTTCTCTACTATGGTTTTTATAAAGTACTTTTTCATGAAGTAAATCATTCTTGTACCAAAAGGTAAGATGTTTGTATGACAGCAAGCAGATCAGCTAACTGTATTTTACTAAATGCTACTGTACAAAGCAAGAACCAGGTTAAGACAGTACTGTGGATAGACTTTTGGGCAGCTATTCCAGAGATCTTAGTATTATTCCTGGCTCAGTCACCCAGCAGGGTGAATGATTCTGGGAAAGTCATTTCAATGAGTCCCTACCTGTAAAACAGGGCCATCAAATTTATTTCCGATTAAGAAGTTCAAAAGCTAAATCTTACCTGGCATGATAGTACAAAAGAATTACAGTGCCAATGTATACATCTCATGCTGTAATAAAACTGACACAAGATTATTCTACAGAAATATAAATTACACCTTCTGCGCCTTTTACTTAGAGGAAAAACAGAGGGAGATTTCCCCCTACCACTGAAAACACAAAAACACAAATTAAATCCTTTATCACTACAAAAACAAAAACCAAAAAAAACCAAAAAAAACAAACAAACAAAAAAAAACCAAACAAACAAAAAAAAAACCAAAAAAACAAAAAAAAGGGCAAGTCTTTCATCAAGAAAGCAGGCAGTCACTTACCAGGAATGAAGAATTCTGCCACTAACAACCTTCATAATATCGGAATCAGAAATGCAATGCAAATCTGTGTTTACTAGGAAGAGTTTCCCTGCAGGGCTCATTTTTATGCCTCTGATGCAGCACTGAGGATGGAATTTCTAGTCACCAACAGAATTCCTTTCCTTTCTATCATCCAGCATGCAACAGCTCTTATCTCCTGGGCCATAATACATCAAATACTTCTACATAATTAAAGCCACACTGATTGACTGGCTAAGAATATCACAGAGATGTTTCTTTTTAAAGCTGCCTTATCTCTAATCAAGAGTTGTCTGCAAGTAACACAAGATTTTGTGCCTAAAGGACATTACATATATATATACACACACATATATATAATATAGCATTTGTTTCTCCTCCACAACCCAGCAACAAAAAGAATATATGATCACTCTGTAGTGTTAACTCAGTCTATGAAGGATGGCAAGAGGCACTTATTCAAGTAGAAAAGATACATATTTTCATTAAGTATTTAAACTTAATTTATATTCCTCCCTTGATATAAAACTTTATTGCACTACCAAACAGAACCTTTCCATATTTCATTGGTTTGTTCCTCTCTGAGATTTGTTATTATGGTTTAATTAGGAAAGAAAATCAGTAGAGGCCAAAAATACATTAAAAATTGGTGATGAGGCTTAGGTCTTGTCAGGTTATTTTATACTTTAATGTACTATTAACAATTCATGCTTTTTAAATACAAATCTATTAAGGGTTAATTTAAATATCAAGGCAAGTAACTCTGGTAGCATGGCAACAACATGCTATGCTGCATGGTAAGAATATAGAACCAAGGCAAGTCTGCTTCTTTCCCATAATGGATCAGTTTAGAAGAGTAAAATCAAAGAATGGTTTGGGTTGGAAGGGACCTTTGTGTTGTTTGTGCCTTTATGACTATTCTTACATTAGTAGTTGTAGTGGTCTTTGAAACTCAAGACAGCACAGCAACCCTGTGAAAACTGATGGGAGGCAGGATAGTCATCCTTAACAGACGGAAAAGCCACAGGTTAGAACAAACAAATGAAAAAACACATATGCTTAATTACAGTGTGTTAATATGCATAATCACAGTGTTTAATACAAAACTTCATTCCCAGGACAGCTTCAATACAGATATGAGGAGATGTGAGCTGCAGATATGAGCTGCTCTGAAGCAATCATGCTTCTGAACAAGAAACAAGCAATCTGACCTCTATGCACCCTCCCTGATGCATTGAAAAGGCATCTCTCTTGACTTTTAGAGTACAAGTTTTGAGGCCTATTTTAAGATCTGACTAAACCAAAAGTGTGCACTTGGCCTTGCACTGGAATGGTATTTTTGTGGTATCAATGATTCTAGAAAGTAACCTCAGTTTTTTGAAGTCATTTCACTCCTGGTGATAGGGGAAAATAAAAAAAAAATCCTATGTCATTCCAGAACGGAGTCTGGTCTGTGCAACACTTTTTCACTTCAAGCTGCTTCAGTAACCAAGCACTCAGGAACATATTACCATATAGAACAAAGAAAAGCCAAACTTACTTAGCAGTTCTGAGACTCCCTAGAAAGATAGCCACTGAAGTACAGCAGATGATCTTCTGATCTTGAAGGACTCAGTGGGTGACAGAAAGTTCACCCAAGTATCATTGTTTTTGTCAGGTGCATGAAGGCAGTAAGTATGCAGAGGCCTGCGTGGCAATCTTATTTCCTTTATGATTCTTTCTCTCACATAAAGACCAGCTATTTCACTGGACCTGCACTCTGAACGCCAAACACAGCTACTCTTCTGGGAGGTTCTTCAAACACTGTTTGGATAGGTGCTGTCCTTCTGGAACTTGGGCTTCTCACTCTGTTACAGCTTGTACAAAGGGGGGGGAAATGCTGTTAAGAAATGCTTGTCAGACATAAAGCCTGAATTTTTTCTTCCTTGGTAGTCGTTTATCTTGCTTCGATGCAGATAAGGCACTGATGACTTCATAGTCTTGCGTTTCATGTGATCTGAGGCAGATATCACCATGATTTTGAAATTGTAGCTAACGTTTCATCCAGGCTCCCTATTTCTACCTAAATATTCACTCTTTTGGAACCTACACTTCCAAATTTCCTGTCACTTCCTTTTCCTCCTCAGGGAACTTTCATATAAGGCATACTGCTATTACCGCCAACAATATGGATGTCTTGTTTCTTCTCTTTTCCTTCCTTCCTCCCATGTTCTCTTGTTTTCCTATATGCTAGTTTTATTTACGTAATCAGTTTAGAACTTCTAAAGCAAGTCAGCACCTTAGATCTCTTCCTGAGCTTTCTCCAAGTTTTATTACCACAGTAATTAACCAGTGTCTACACTGTCACAAATGCTTTGTGACAGCAAGAGTTGGCTCCACCCATTTTTCTATGCACTTTGTTTCTTCCTTAGTATGAAATGCTGTAATGACTTAATCTTCCCTGTGATTAAGGACTTCTGGGTGCTACAGCATCAATTCACATGAGACCAGTGGTCTTTTGCATGCAGGAGGCTTAAGGAGTACCATCCAGAGGCCCTTAAGAGATCTGTCCATGTGATTCTCTCACAAATGGGCACAGTATGTATGCGGAGAATTGGGGTGATATTGTCACCACTGTTTCTTTCTAGTTTGTACTGCAACTAAGGTTTACATCAACTGTTAGAACCTGAAGATATGCAAGGTCTTCTGCGTTTATTCCCGTGTTCCCTTCTTCAGCAGCTTATCCAGAGCAACAGACCACAGAATAATCCCAGGAGATCATTCTGATGTCATTCCTAAAACCTCAGCAGAAAGAATCTCATTCTATGGACTCAGGCTCTTAGCACTTTGAGATGGAATGATAAAAGTCTATACATAAGAATGTGAATTCTCCATCTCTGATTATCTGCCGAAATATGAATTTCCTGTTCAGTTTTTACTGGAATTAACTATCTCACTAAATCCCCTGGAGAACACTGCAGTGTCATGCTAAGATAATCACTTGGCTGTCACTCACAACAAATCCAAAGTGGAACAATGGAAAAGCATAGATGTCTCTTATACAGTCACTGCAAGAAAAATACCTTACTGGGGAAAATGGAAATGAAACCAGAAGCCTATGCTTCTGCCTTAGACAACATCAGTTGGCATTCTGGACTACAGCAGTCAATCATCTAGGGTCTGCACACCAACCAGAATGTGGTTACCACTCATAGTTATTGTTACAACAGTTTTAAAAAGATGTTGCTACACTCCTGGCAGTAAAAAGTAACTTGTCTGCTATGACCACATTACAAAATCTTTATCAAAATCTAACCACTCTACTCAGGTGAAAGAATTTCACTGATTCTTCAAGGATTGGATCCTTAACACGCAAAGATATATGACACATAAAAGAAAAACTGGCAAGGTCAGGCCTTTCTCTTGTAGAAGCATTTTATGAATGAAGAAGCAGATTTCACTCTTTGAAATGACCAGGGTTACTATACAATTGACTTGGGAAGAGGAGCTTCTGCAAAGGTTGTAGCTGACAAGTGTGTTAGGGTGGGGCAGAAGAAGGAGAGAGGTGGTAAAAGGAAAGACGGAAGTGTGGAAATAATGCTAGCTGATGCCATGCTCACAAATACTCCTAACATGAGTGTAC
Organism: Psilopsiagon aurifrons; assembly: GCA_025447955.1. Lineage (NCBI taxonomy): Eukaryota > Metazoa > Chordata > Aves > Psittaciformes > Psittacidae > Psilopsiagon > Psilopsiagon aurifrons. The sequence continues at coordinate 122,902 of JAOEHY010019829.1, read as the reverse complement.
AAAATGAAGTTCTAAAACTACTTCATTCAATTAATAGAATGTAGATATTCAGCCTGTCTTTTAAGTAATAAAACAATACCAAGTTATTCCTGTGTGGCTGAATCTTCATTACTAAGTCTGTAATTAGAAGGGTTATTTTCTGAAGGAAACATCATCTTAATAGTTCAAACCAGAAAACTATCCCAAGATACTTTTCCGTGCATCTTCCACTGGTAGTCCAAGAGGGTATCAGCAGATGCCCGCATTGCAGAAGTACTGCTATTTCAGAATCCTCATTTAGACTCCAAACCTCACACTGATAATAGTTGACATATTTCTCTATTGCAAGACTTTTCGTACACCTTTTTGCCAACTTTCCATTCCTCTTCATTTACTTCTATTTCAAAAGAAAAGAACCCCTTCATGCATACTTGAGAGTACGCATCTTCAGCAGTATTTCATGCAACCTTATCTGAGAACAGTCACACCTTTTCCTTGTCATCCCTACCTACAGGACTTCTAGTTCTCCATCTTTTGTGTAGGTGGAAGTAACTATTAATCCCAGAGTTTTCTGTACCAGTCTGCTCAGCTCTAACTTACTCCTCTTGAAGAGCAAGTCACCTTCCTCTGCTGCAGCAGGCGAATGAAGACAGTAAGTACTGCAATGAAAAAGGAAAGGAATGTCATGTATTCAAATAACAGTGCCTTTACCTACCAGCATCACAAACAACCCATTCTATGTTTTGTTACCAGTTGTACAAGACCTTTCTTCTAGAAAACAGTATCATTAGCCAAGGTGAGACTTAAGTTCAAACAAAGCTAAGAACTGGAATGAAAACCTTGTTCTCATGAATACCATGACTAAGAGCTGCATGCTCAGCTCCTGAAGGTAGCAAAAGCCTAAAGCACTGAACACTGCAAGAAGCACATGGTCGTTTTCACACAGCTCTCACGGGAAAAATGGGTCCTCAGAGAAAAAATAAATAAATAAAAAATCTTTCATTTCAGTGTTTTCTCCAGTAGATGAAAAGCATTTGCAAGCATCCAAAGCACTTATAATGAACCCAGTGATTGCATGTTTTGAGGAGTGTCTAAAAAGTAGTGAATTCTGATTCTGCTTTCAGCTCTTCCTCTTAACTTGTGAAGTGCATGCGACTGCCATCAGTGCTTTACTTTCTCCAGCTATAAGAACTGCCATTATGTCCCTTGCAACAATGTTGAAAGGCAACATTTTGGAGCGCCAAAAGATATTATGTAGAAAGGTTCTTGATTTCAGACTGTTCTTCCTTTTATCTACATTACAATAAAAATATTTCAAGTGAATCTTTCTTCTTTGGGAGACTTATAAAAAGGTATTAACTTGTACCAATAGTAATGTAGTATTACACACGTTACAGAGGCCAATACTGATATATTCCATATTTGCTGAGATGCATGGATTATCCCCAGAATGGAAGCTCTAGTTTGTTCTTAAAAAAACAAACCTGACTTACGGAAACACATCTGCTTCTTGTATCACATATGGACAGTCACAAACATAAAACTGTTCATAGGACTATAGAATAATTCAGGTTGGAAAGAATGTCGGAGGTCTCTCGCCCAATATCGTGCTCAAACCAGGGTCACCAGTGAGGCCCAATCAAGCGACAGAGTATTATCCAGTCTGGCTTAAAAACTCCAGTTCATTAATATTTTCCTTGTACCAGAGGGGGGCCAAAACTTGACACAGTATTATATTTGGGGTCTACTGAATGATGAGTAGAGGACAATTACTCCCTTGATCTACTGGCTGCATTCTTGTTCATACAGACCAAGATGCTCCTGCCTCTCTTTGTTGCCAGGGTACATGGCTGGTTCAACATGCAGCTTGCTCTTCGCCAGGATCTCTGGGCTTCCTTGGCAGGCTGCTCCCTATCCTCTATGGTTGCAATGACTTAAACCATGAAAACATCACCTTGTCTGTTTAAACAGATTACAAGGGGAATTGGTATAAAAAGTCTGCAATAGCACCTAAAACCTGATGCGTTGAAAGGCTACAACCAAGGTAAACTGGATGAGGTTTAAATCATGGCATTTTCACAAATTATTTCTTAGCAAATATTCTTATCACAACAGCTAGAGAGATGGTAAAATTATGCTTCTTGAAGTGATTTCTCATGTTCACAGCCTTAAGCAAAGGTCACTTTTCAAAGACCTAGCTCTTGTTTAAATTCACGTCCAGTCTCCAACCTGAACTGGCGTTGAACAAATAACTGCATGAAAAAGTACTTTTCAGGATTCCTCCTTAGAATCATAAGACTGACCAAAAGAACTGAACACCCATGGCCTTTTCAAAAACAGTTTTCCTTTAAGATCAGAGAATCAAGGGGAAGCAATAATGCAGCTGCTGATTAGAGGCAACACTGCAATTTTAAAAATAGCTTTAGATCTTTCCAAGTGCAGATAAGGGCTGAACTATCAGAGAATTTAGGTTCAGGAAGCCTGACAATCAAGGTTTACAAGGACAAGCCTGCAGCCTGAAATCCTATGAGCCTAAAGTGGAGTACTGACAGTGGCTTCACCTTTAGTGCTTTAGTATTCATAGAATGACATATAGAAAGATAATCTTTCATCCTTGTCTGTCTCATATGGAGGAGAACATGGACTATACAGTGATAAACTGACCTGGCCCCAAACCTTATGCTGCAACATAAACTTCAGCCTCATGCTTTCCAACACAGAGATAACCAGCATAAACACTGTGTTTTTACTTAAGTGGCAAGACAGAACTACATTGAAATTCCTCTCCTTTAAAATTACCTTTATGCCATCACTCACACACAACCACATAAAACTAAAGTAGCAGTTGTTTCTGTTTTCAGTTCTGCTGGTTAAGCAATGAGAGATTCTTGAGTAATGGGCACAATATATGAAATACTTTTTCTGTAAACAGATCTCCCAGGCCCTTCATGGTGGCCTTGATCAGGTAATACAACTGAAACACTACTTGTATTTTCGTACCCAAACTGGTCACAGTAATTTAAGACTTCTCTTAAACATCACTGCAATGCATGTTCTCACTGTACTATGAATGTTGCATGACCTCTTGTCTTTACTTCTTGTATGCCCTCACTATCATGCAACAGCCATCATCAAAATGACACTGAGGATGTAAAGTAGATAAATCTGAACGCACAGGCTGCTAGTTGAGGCAGAATAAGCCAGCCTTTGCCTTTCCAAGACGCAGATCCAAGTGCAGTATTCCCTTCCTCTTCCCCACCCCAATGCCTTTTGTTATGGCAATACAAAATCCCCCACATATTCAAAAAGCTGTACAGAAAGGGGAAAACATACCATGCTATAGTGTCTCATGCTATCTTATCCCAACAAAAATCGAGTATTCTTAGCTGAGCAGCTTTTTCCCTCTGCATTTCATGATGAAAGGAATGGGAAGAAGAGTGGATCAAAGCTCTGATCCATTTGCTACACTGGAGACATGAAATCAGAAACCTATACAAACTCTTGGCGGTGCTGCATTAGGCGAGGGCTCCTCTCGCATTTATTTTGAATCTGTTAAGACAAACAGACTCTTAAGCCTCCCGCCCTCCCACAGAACACCGGCATTGTGCACGCGTTGCATTGTCGGTCCCTGCATTGCTGAGGCAGGGCCGGGGTGAGGCGGTCGGGGATGGCGGGCAGGGCCGAGCGCGCGCTGATGGCGAGCCGGCAGCGGAGGCGCCCGCAGCGGCAGCCCGGCCCCGGTGGTC
>JAOEHY010019829.1:0-116545 GCA_025447955.1 Psilopsiagon aurifrons | reverse complement strand
TTCCCTTCCCTTCCCTTCCCTTCCCTTCCCTTCCCTTCCCTTCCCTTCCCTTCCCTTCCCTTCCCTTCCCTTCCTCTCTAATTTCCTCCTTCCCTTCTTCTTTCCTCCCTTCCTCCCTTCTTTCCTCCCTTCCTTCCCTCCTATCTTCCTTCATTCCTTCCTTCCTTCTTCCTTCCTTCCTTCCCTCCTACCTTCCTTCATTCCTTCCTTCCTTCTTCCTTCCTTTCTTCCTCCCTTTCTTCTTCTCTTCCTTCCTTCCCCTTCTTCCTGTCCTTCTGTCCTTCCTTCTACCCTCCTGCCCTCCCTGCCCCTCTCTCTCCTTTTGTTTCTGCCTTCCTTTCCTCCTCCACTTCTAATTTTGTTTTGTAGGTAGTTGAAGATCTGGTTTATTTTAAAACAATGAAGAAGGCAGAATCCCCTGAGGTAAATTCATTGAGTACTGGGAGGTCTTGGTAACACAATTGAACTGGCACCAAATCAATAAAAACAGAACAGAAGAAAAAACAATAATTAAAACATTCTGTCAAAAAAATGGAGCAGTAATTAAAAGATGCAAACTATTGTTTTGCTACACTAATTACATTTTAATTTTCAATAGCTTGCTGAATAGTATAAAAGCCCATGCCTATAAAATGTCCCAGTGACAGTGCTCTTTCTGCAACTAGCGTGATAACAGTGTTTATGTGCTGTAACAGAGTGGTATGTGCTTTCAACTCTGTGTGGGTGAAACTAGCTTCCCTAGCTTCCTTGTAAGATAGCATGACAACAAAGTTGGTTTGCTTTTTTTTTTCTGGTGTGGAAAATTATTACTCAACACACACTCACACACACACATGCACGCACATACACACGCACACAAAAACAGGCTCAGTCCAAGAGACACTCTGCTCAGGGCACTTCCATTGACCTCAATGGGAATTTTGTGTGTGGCGCAATAATGGGTTGTTGGCCAGCATGAATACTGTACTTAGGTTTAGACCATGTTGTTTTCTTCACATGTTACTGAAGGATGAAGAGAAAAACAAATTGAATTTTCCTATTAATATACACCATTTGCAACCCTAACACATGCAACCTTTTAGGCAGGGTCCTGAGGACTTTTCTCACAGAACAATCCTTATAGATTTCACTGGTAGATACACATACATAAAAGCAACATAATAAAGCCCATATTGTGTACCGTTATGAATCATAATTGTCCTGAAAAGAATTACGTAATTCATTTAGCTCCTTTTGCAAAAAGTTTAGGGGACAGCTTTCCATAGGCAGATTGAAGAAACTCTACAAATCAAGGGTATGTGGAAAGGAACATATTACTGTTGTTTGCAGCAGCTCAGACGTTTGCAACGCAAAGACGAGTTATTCAGATGAGTCCTGGCAAAATCTGGATCCATTAGCTTCAATATGCTTCTCCACAGCTGTAGTTTACACACTCTGCCTTTCATATCATCTCATTTGAATGATAGAGCTCTCCCAGAAACAGGCATCCCATGTGTTCAGACATGCCCCTAAAACAATAGATCCCTTCCATCAAAGTGGGAGCGGTGGGGAAATGATTTCTCAGAAACTAATCCCTAGATTTCAGATGTATGAAATCAATGAAATGCCTCAATCTATGAAAACGGTCGGCATTGCCAAACAATATTTCACAATTGCATAGCTTTTCTACATTTGCAATATAATTTGGGATTACTTTGTAATAATATTAAAAATAATAATAAAATAAGACTGTGCCAAATGATGGAATAAAATTAGCATCCTTTGTACTACTGCAGCAAGAAGCACAAACAGGGAGGGTAATGTTTTTGAAGAGAAAACACTGAACAAACATTACCTATGTTTTCATCAGTCTACAGTCCCCTCCAAAACCTCCTAAATTCACATCTCCATTGCATGTAGTCATTCCCATTCAGCTGGGAAGAGTTAAAAAGGTATAAATCTGGACAGCACCGGCCTACTATCTGGAAACATGTAACAAGTAAATTTAAAAGGGAAGCCAGGATAAAAATATTACAAAACCCAGGCTCACACTGTACAATTTCTATATGTTCTTCTATGGAGTGATAAAGTGGTATTGATCACACCGACAGTATTGGTACTTTTTGGAATGGAAGCTAACCTGGAGGTTAGGAAAGATACTATAAATAGTACAATTTACATCCTGTGGAAAATTACAATTACGTATTTTCACACACCAAAGTTGCAAAACCAAAACAAATACAAAACTCGGAGCAAAATCTGGCAAAACATAAAAAAAAATAAAAATCCCCTAATTTAGAAAACTAGTCCCTTATCTTCTGGGAATAGCAGAAATTGAAGGGGGTTTTGTGCTGATGCAAGAATAAATTGCTTAAAGAATTATTTCATGGACTCATAGCATTCCCCAAATCCCTATTATTATGATGCTAGTGAAATATCCCTATTTACTGAAATTAAACAAAACCAGATATTTATTTAGAATTCCTGTAACTGCTACAACCAATAAATGAGTTTCATCACTGTGATTTCAAAACCAAATACCTACCAGAGAAATGTAGTTCACAACAACACATAACTGAATGGAAATAGAAATTTTGTTAATGTTATGCTAATACTCATGGCAGATGTATTTGACTGAAGGGAAGAAAAATCAGAAGAGCTGCTTGAGGCTGGGCCATGGGAGAGTCCCAGGGAGCAATGAGCTGGGCAGCCCCTGTGCAGTGATGTTAGCACAAGACCAGCTGCCAGGGCACAGGGAAGTTCTGGCCAGCTGAGGAGGGGAAGGTGGGCTCGGTGTGGGGAACTAACAGTGTAAATGCGAGCCTGAGAACACAGTGAGGAAGAAAGCAAAGATGTCCTTATGGCGCTTTATAGACTGCAAAAACCTTAGGATGCCTGAGCCATGCTGCCTCCTGTGCACTGGATTGATGGAGGCACCAACATATCCTGCAATTATTCTGCCTATCTCATCCTAGCAGCCTCTGGAAATCTCTCACCAATCTCACTTCTAGAGCATCTTTGCAGACTCTGGCTATTGCAGATACAGCCTTTTTTGTTAGTGTCCTACACACACCTGCCCTAAGGGAGAACGTCACAACAGCACAAAAGTTGTAATTCTCTCACTGCTAATATATGCTGGGTTGTTGGAGGACCAGAGGGAAAGCAAGAGATTTCCTCACAGCAGATAGAGCATATGATATGTATCCAACTTGACATGGACAAGAGTGGAAATCAGTCTATGGTTGGCACTTGTGGTATAGTCACGAGATGCTCATATACTGCCAGAAGCACCATTTGTTCTGAATAGACCCCTGGATCCATCCTTTCATGGATCCTTGGAAGCTCATTTCATTGCCTGAGAAGACCGGAGCAAAAGTTAACATCAAGATACATACTCTGTTTTTTCATGTTCTTCCTACACTTGATTCTTTGGAACATACAAAGGCTGTGGTTTCACAGCTTGGCAGAATAGGGCTATAACCATTATAACCTGGCATGTACCCTAAAGGCAGGGACAAGTCGCTCTGTATCTGAAACCTGTTCCCAGCCAGATGAACTTCCCTGCATTAGCAATGAATCTCTGTGCCTGCTGCTGTCCTCTCAGCTGGGATGGGACTGCCATTGGCAGCAAAAGAGGACAGAGAGCCTCTGGTGAGCCAAGGTAGGGCTGCTTTTGGATTATGTGACAGTCAGCTGCTCCAATTGTGTGGTCAAGGTTTCATGTGTTTTAAAATCAAGTTTCTTTCAGATCCTCTGTCTGAGTGACTTTTTGAGTTGGAGATGATGATGTGAGATAACCACAAACAGCTGCTCATAGTACTTTGGGAGTATATTTCCTTCTCTTGCAGTTCTTTCTATTGAAGGAGATGATCAAGGCAACAGTAAATACATGAATGAAACTCAGACATTACTACCACTTGGAAGCTCAGTAATAGCACCCCTCTGCTCTCATTCAGATAGTTGCCTAATGCTAAAACCATGAGTTAGACTTTATACTGAGAGCACACAATTGTGTCAGTTCTGAGATGATCATAACAGATATTGGCTCATGGAATTGGACTTTCTCTACTGGAAGTCTAACATTTTAAATGTACAGTGCAATACTAATTAAGATATGTCTAAAGGTTAAAAAGCACAGCTTCTCTTTGCAACCATGATAATACACTAGACACCGTGATAGATTTTTAGTACCCTGCCTAAGCATATCTACCTTCTAATACTGTCCAAAGAACCTCATGATACTAGCAAATATCCTGTGCCACATGCTAACAAAGAAGATGAAAAATCTTGCAACCAGAGTCCCCCTGATAAGGGAGAAGAAATCCCTCCCTACATCCAAACAGTAAGAAACACCAACCAATCACAGTCAGCTGCTACCCCAGTTACTTCCAGCAGCCAGTCATCAATGCTGCAGTGAAGATTCTTCCCTTTTCTCTGCACTCCCAAATATAGCCAGACAACCTTTATAAGTTTACACTGAGGAAAAAGTTTTCATCCTGACTTTGACCCCTGTAAATTCAGGAGTCTGTGATTTTAGCAATACTATCAATGTAGTACGGGATGTTTGAAGGAGGTGATCCTGCCCCTCTACTCTGCTCTTGTGAGACCCCACTTGGAATATTGTGTTCATTTCTGGTGTCCTCAACATAAAAAGGACATGGAACTGCTGGAAGAAGTCCAGAGGAGGGCCATGAGGATGATCAGGGGACTGGAGCACCTCCCATATGAAGACAGGATGAGAAAGTTGGGGCTTTTCAGTGTGGAGAAGAGAAGGCTGCATGGAGACCTCATAGCAGCCTTCCAATATCTGAAGGGGGCCTATAAGGATGTTGGGGAGGGATTCTTCATTAAGGACTGTAGAGACAGGACAAGAGATAATGGGTTTAAACTTAAACAGGAAAAATTTAGGTTAGATATAAGGAAGAAGTTCTTTACTCTGATGGTGGTGAGGTATTGGAATGGGATGCCCTAGGAAGCTGTGAATGCTCCATCCCTGGCAGTGTTCAAGGCTGGGCTGGACAGAGCCTTGGGTGACATGGTTTAGTGTGAGGAGTTGGAAGTAGATGATCTTCAGGTCCTTTCCAACCCTAGCTATTCTACAATTCTATGATTCTGTGTTAAGACTATCTCAGTTAATTTTCATCCCTCTCTGGCTCATGAGGGCAGAGAGATGAACTGAGGGACCTGTCAATTTAGTAACTGATGGATTCCTGCGCTGTTCAGGGCAGTAGCACTAGTGCCCTTGACTTAGTATGGAAATTCGATGAATCTGAGGCTGCTTGATTTTCCTGTCTTAGCCAGTTACAAAGCAGGTGGGAAGTGGAGAAAGCTCTAATTATACTCTTATTTTTGTCTTCTTATCACATTTTTGAGTCTTTCCTGTGATTTGTTGCAAGAGGAAAACTCAATGTGAAGTCCAACATTTAGCAATGTCTAGATCATACAGTAGGCTAGTTCGTATAGAATGCTGGAGTTTTTTCCAGGCATCACAGTTGAATGAAATGTGCATATTAATTGGAAAAGATTCAAAGAGTAGCAAAAATAAAGCAATAGTACAAGGACTTTGCTCAGTACAGAGGAGGAGGCAGAAGAGCTGTCTGCTGACATACGAACTCATGCTCAAATGTAGAACCCAAATAACAGGTTTCAGTATTTGGAGTGAAGCTATCAGGTCAAATAACTATTAGGAACATTACAGTGGGTAAATTCCTAGCTAGTCTACCCATAATTGTCTTCAAAGAGAAAGCCCTTCAGAAGTAATTAGTCAATAAAACTACTTAGGGAGCAAGTAAAGGGTGGAACAAAGGCCTTGCACTTGTAACAGGCTAAACAGAGCTCCATAAAATGTGCAGTACTACATTACTGATGCACAGACATTTTTAGTGCCCATTTTTTCCCAGGACTGCATGTTGATGCCCAGGTAGCACTTGGGTTTGCATAGAGGTTCCAGTTCTGGCTCTTAATGTAAGCACTGCAGACCCCACCAGTACACCCTTCTTCCCCTGAGAGCACTGACAGTGAAAGTGACAGGTAAAGACAGACATGTAAGGAAAGGAACTTTGGCTCTGTTGAAGGGTACCTCTTGTCTCCACTGTATTGTAAAGAGCACTAGAAAATGCCCCTTAAAGTGACAGATCTTTTGGCTTTATGAAGTGAACATGGTTGTTCCCTGTTGAAGAATTTCTAGCCTGACCAGGAATAACAGAAATCCTTAGGAAAGATGACATTTTCTGTGAAAGAGTAAGGCAAATCACTTCCAAAGTAGAACTAATATATTAATTTGGACTGTGGCTAATATTTATCACCTCAGAACCAACAATTGCAACATCCTCGTTAGCACTTCTACAGCCTCTTACAGTTGCATATATCAAAAGTTCTTTAAATAGTGACTTAAGATCTGCAGTTTTCAAATGGCAGAACAGAGCAGAGTTAGGTGAGACCAAGGCTTTAAAAAAAGTGTCAGCATTACTGTACACAATGTACAGCCCGTCTGTTTTGCCAGAGGTCCATGCTGATTCCCACAATTAAACAATAACTAGCACTGAGACTCATTTAACAACTAAAAAAATGAACTCTGCACGAGGGATCCTCCTGCAGCATTCACTGTAATTAATAACATTAGTGGCACTCCATTATTTCATCTTCATCATTTGTGAGGTTGTCTTAGTCATTGGTATTATCATCCTGTATGTACATTTCACGTCTCCTTTTTAAAAATAAAAGTAAATAAGAAAATAAGTCTCAGCAATGTGAATGCATTGAGGGTTTAGAACCAAACTGAAGAGCTGAAGGCTAAATACACAAAAGAAGGTTCAGTTCTATATTCAACTTTGGCTTTAAACACCTGAGTCTAAAACTGCCAACCTCCAATGCTCTCTTCCACAACCTAATCCTGAAGGCCTTCCAAATCCCTAGGTTTTTAGCACTGAATTCTTTCAATTACCTGTGTACTCACTGCTAACAGCCCTGATATGATCTATGTTATGCTTCCTTGGTATTGTTTGGCAAAGAGTGTCTTCTAAGATACTCACCCCAGCAGCCTTTTGGAAAGCAATTGAAATACAAGCCTCAGTGCAAAATGTGGCCAATAGAAGAAGTCTTATGCCTCTCTTCCACTGTGTCTAGTCATGGGTGAGCATTCGTGTAAGAGAAAGCTCCTTCTAAGAAAATTAAAGTAGGTGCCCTCCCACAATTGTTCCTAGCTGTGGATGCCTCTGCAATCGATTTTTGTAGTCTATGTTCAGTACACCTCTGGGCTAGAAACATGCCTATCAGGTCATGTTCAACTATTTCCTTATTTTTAAATATCATTCTTGGTGCATTTATGAGTGTTCAAAGGTGATGTCTCTTGCTTTATGTACCAACAAGGCACAGCATAAGGAAAGACCCCTTTTTCCCCATCTGAGATGTTTTGTATCAGTCCAAGACAAAACAAAACAAAACACAGATTTCCAGCTTTTCTGGGGACAGAATTGGTTACTCAGATTAAGTTTAATGTTGACTTTTATAAGACTTTTTTTTCCCATTAGGAAATAGAATGAAAACCAGCAGCCTACAGGTCACAAAGGCCTTCAGTCACCACAAGGTAAATCATACACAGAGAAGAAATCATGTGCTCTGTTTCTTGATTTCTGTTATGAGTCCTGTCTTGTCTTCCTTGTATTTTTGGCCATCTCATTAGGAAAAACTTCACAACAAGCTGTATCTGCTTTAGTATTAAGGTTCAAAGATACACCTTTTTAAAATACTCTGTATCCCAAAATATGTAAGCAGTGCAGAATGCAAACCTCTGTAAGAGTGGATAACAAACAAAAATCAGGAATTAATTTTCTTAATGCAAATATGACTTCTGTAAACACGTAACTTGTAGATACTAGCGGGCAGAACGCGGACAGCAGTGACAAATCTGTGGCTTATGTGCTAGTTACCAAATCCAACAGTCTATGGAATTTATTATATCAATTTTAAAAAGTGATATGGATTCTGAAGAACTTTATTTTGGGGTTCATCTGGGGTCAAGTGTTTTTCTTGGTTATCATATTCATCTTTTTTCCTCTAAAAAAACTTATTTCCTCCTAAAGCACGTGGATCTGCTTTCTAACTTCATGTAATCTGCCTGATTACATAAGCAGGCTGCCTGTACCTTCACTCCTGAACATTTCAACACATCCTCATCAGTAAGGAAGCCACAGGCAATTATTTATTTGACCCTTTCCGTCCCCAAACATTTTAATTCAGAAGTAAATGATGGCACTACAGTTTATTCTCTTAAAGTTTGTTTTCCTTAGCTCATTTCTAAAGTTCTTGAGTTTTGCAGTAGTTTTTTGGCTCTTTCTTTACTCTGGCTTCCATTTCTTAGCACTTGTTTAACTCAGAAGATCAAGGGTAAGAGCACTGAGCCCATAAATGCCTTTCTGGCGCAACAGCTCTTGTTACAAAGGTAACAAGTATTTTGACATAGCTTAGCCCTGGCCCTCGGACACCGTCCTCCCTCCAGAAGTCACCTCTTTGTTCTGTCAGCCTCTTCAAATGTTCTTATGTTCATTCCTTACGCTGCTCCAGTGAAAAAACCTAGATGAACAAAGAATTGCTGCTTAAGATATCTCACTATGATTGATATACACTAGGATGTTTTCACATCTGCAACTGTTTTGTACATTTTGGGAAGGCAGTAGTGTGTGCTGGGAGAGTTAAAGGTCCTGCATAGCTTCTAGGTGTGGATTCATAGAAACAGAGTCACAGCACGGCTGAGGTTGGAAGGCTTCTCTGGTGCTTATCTGGTCCAGCTGCTGCACAAGCAGAGTCACCTAGAGCAAGGTTGCCTGAGACCATGCTTTCAAAAACTGCCAAGGAGGGTGACCCCACAGCCTCTCTGTACAACCTGGGCTACTGCTCAGCCACCCTAACAGTAGAAAACTGTTTCCTGATGTTCAGACAGAGCCTCTCATGTTTCAGTTTGTGCCTATTACCCCTGGACTTGCCACTGAAAAGAGCCTGACCCCATCTTCTTTACACCTTCCCTTCAGATATGTATATACACTGATGAAATCCTCCCTGAGCCTTCCCTTCTGCAGGCTGAACAGTAGCAACTGCTCCTTATAGGGGAGCTGCTCTGATCACTAATTTTGCTTTGAGATGTCTTTAGCAGCAGCAAAGGCATACTGCTTGAGCCTTTGCCATTTCATGATCCTGGCTCTTAAACATCATAGTGGCCCTTTGCTGGCCTTTCTCTACTATGTCCATCTCTCTCCTGTACTCAGGATCCCAGAACTGGAGACAGTAATCTGGGTGTAGCCTCAGCAGTGCTGGATGGAGGGGAAGGATCATCTCCCCCAACCTGCCGTCAGTAACTCCTAATGTAGCCCAGGACAGAGCTTTCTTTTCTGCCACGTGACCTTGCTGGCTCATGTTCAACTTGGTGTTCACCAGGACCTCAAGATCCTCCTCTGCAAAGCTGTTTTCCAGCTCGTCAGTTCCAAGCATGTACTGGTGCAAGGGAATAACCTGAGCTCCTCCCCAAGTGCTGGACTTTGCACTTCCCCTTGTTGAATTTCATGAGGTTCCTGTCAGACCATTTCCCCAGCCTGTTGGAGTCCTTCTGGATGGCAACATGACTCTGGCACACCAGAGGTTCAAGGCAGTCATTTCTTTAGGTGGCATTGCTGAGGCCAGAAGACATGCTTTTGCAATGTGCAATCTGCAATCCCAGTGCCATCCCCGGAGTTGTCATTCGTTCCCTGGGTGACCTTAGGTGTGTCAGTTAATCCTGCAGCCCTTGCCTTCTATGTCTTATCTGTACTATGGACACTGTATGTAATGGAGTCAAACAGGTATTTAAATGCACAATAGTTAGTATGAAAGATTATGGCAGTTAGCATTTCTAGAGTATTCCTCATATCAAATAATAAACCTGCCATATTATTAAAGCAGCCAGAGGTGAAAAGAAAATAATTTTTCGTTTCTAATGTAGTATTTTGCTGGTCAAAGTTGATGAGACAAGGTCTGGAAGGAGAGAGTTGAAAGGCAGCAGAGAATTCTTGGTGACCTGAACCAGCCTCACCACCCTACTGCCTTGCTATCACCAGTATCACCAGTAGAACAGGCTACAGCTTCTCCTGCACAGGTTTAATATGTTGTAAGGCCCAGCCACTGCAGCCAGAGAGGTGTAGCAAGTTTCACTAGTCTCCATGCCCACTTTCTCTAAGCACAGCTCAGGCAGAGCAGAGAGCTGTGCTCCCAGGATATAAAACAAAGCCATGTCACTTCTTGTGGCACTGCTCTGAACCAATCCTTCATGCAGTGACTTTTACATTTTCCTTCCAGGCCACCAGCTGTCAGATGGTAACAATTTCCATCCACTTGCTGACGTGAGCTGGTTTTGAACTTTAATCCAGTCCATGTCTTAACTGTGGTGGCAAACACTTTTTAACTAAAAAGAGCCCTCAAAACAATTAAAAAAAAATAATAAAACCAACCCAAAAAAAACCCCAACAGCCCCAAAACAGCCCTTGCTAACAGTACAGCTTGTATAAAAGGCTTGACAGACGTAAACAGGCTGAGCAATCGCACAAAGGAAGGAAGCAGCCATTTCGTGATTACTGTGGTTACTGTGATTGAGGCACCTGGCTATTGCTCCGTATGACCACCATGCCAAAGGCCAGCGTTAGCCCCAGAAAGCTTGCAGTTCATACTCACCATGAAGCACAAGATAGAAGCCGACTGACTAGGGAACACAAGGAAACAATGGAACAATGCTGGTCAGCAGGAGAAGCAGTAGTCTCATCATTAAATCATCTCCATTTACTTTCCTAATATGCTAACGTTTTCTGCCACACACAGATCTCTTCCTCCCAGGCAGTACTGAGTGCCTTCAACTCCCAGGGAAGTCTATAAGTATGGAGGGATGTCAGCATCATGCATGAGGTGCTTAGCATTGTGCATGGCAGAGCCTGGAGAGTCAAAACTTGGCTACTTCGTATATTCTGTCTTGGAGCAACAGCTACCTCTGTAATGGAAAATTATTATAATACAATAATACAGCTGGGAAGAATATGCCGTGTTACTTGGATGCTAACAATAGTAGTTTCTTAGTCAAATATATATGGATAATAGTTGAAATGTTGTCCCTAATACACTTCAGAAGATAATTCCTTTCTTAAAAGTTAGACATTCACAGTAGGAAAAAAAACCAAAAACAAACCAACTGTCATTTTCTGTATGAATTTTTCTTGCCTGGGAGGTGAATAATCTGCTGTGATCTCTGGGTATTTGGGTTTGCTCTTTGCGTGTCTCCCATGCGACTAGTTCCCTTAAATTTTCCTTCCCTGAGTTGTGTTTACTGCAGGGACTCATGTGGTCAGTCCTTTTTCTCTGTTCTCCCTGCTGCCTGGTGGCACCCTCATGTTGCAGATGTGCCGGCTTCATCTTCAACCCACAATCTGGATAGTCTCATTTTTTCACTGGATAAATTCGCAGTGTTGAACTGTCTGGCAAATCTCAGAATTTGTAATAAATGGATTCCATTTAATACCTTGTCTTTTTCTACAGTTGTTACCATTGTATGTGCCTTTGGTGGATTTATGAATAATAGGGCTTAATCAACTATATTAACTCTAAACTCAAAACTTAATGGTAGCAAATTAATTTGAATTACAAAGATCAGCCTTAGGAAGGAAAAATGTGGCAAATACCACAGTTTTCCAAGCTAACCGCACCTTTTGGAAATTCCCAGAGTAGCTGATTCACTGGAATGACAATTCCCACACACACACACACACACTTCTTCCCTCCCTCCCCCCTCCAAAGCACATTGTTTTACAGGAAACTTAATAAAACACAATTTGTTAGCAACAGTCATTAGGACCTTAGTGAGTTTGCTCACGCTGATGATAATCTTTGAAAAGTAATTTTTTTTTTTTCATTCCAATGGGATTTCTTTGCTTATCCACACCTACTGATTGCAACGGGAACCTACCCTGAGTAATGGTTATGAACCCATTTGTGCATCACTGACGTCACTGGGAATTTTCTCATTGGATTCAGTGGGAGTAAAGCTTATGATATCCTGAAAAGTAATCGCAACACATTAGACACCCATTCCCTCGTTCCTTGCACAGTCAAATTCCAGCACCAACAATAGTTTTAATTCCGGGTGGCTAGGATTATTTATTTTTTTTTTAACTAAATATATTATGAGTCAAAGGATGTTGGATGCAACACTCCAAGTAAACAATGGGGACAGATTCTTCATCCTGGCTAAGTGCCTTTTGTGTCCTTCTGTGTGGCTACTTTAATTTGTACCAGAGGCTAGCCATACACACATCCATACACATGCACACATGAAATCCAGCAAGACTAAAAATCAAGGGAAAAAGAAAAATGTTTTACAACCTCTTTTGGCTTCCGATATCAAGCTTGAGTTTTAACACACACACACACACACACACACACACACACACACACACAGAGCACACCACAGAGAAGGAAAGATTTTAATTGCTAAAAGGAAAAGGAAAATAATGACTGTTTAAGTATTAGGTAGCTTCAGGACGCTAGGAGGTAAGCAAGTGTTCAAGAAGATGGCAACAGAGAGCCCTCAACACTGTAGTGCTTGCCTGACTGAATTAGCTATTCAATTCGTCACACACCTGTTTCACAGCACTGACCCTCTCCTTTTCATTGTTTTCACTATTGAGTTACTTTCTTACCTGTGTTTACATTCTGGCTCTGTGAAAGTGACTTTTTTTTCCTGGCTGTTAAGCACAATACGATACGTTGTGACCTAGGACTATATATTTGACCCAAGTATGTAAAATATAGTAGGAAAGCAGTATTTTCTACAGGGAACAGAAATAATATTTTTATCTCTCTGATAAAATCATATTTGCATACATCAGTCAGTTATAGTCTATCATCAGTGTTAATCAAACCTCTTTTCTATCTCTGAATTAGGAAAAAGCAAAAACTTTGACCATTTTAGTGAGAAAATTAATTCGAAAAGGCTGGAAAAGGCTGGCAGAAACCATAGCTCAACTCAAACTACTTTTTGGGAAATTCCCAGAATGCTGAATCACTGGGGTGGGCAATTACCACCCTCTTCAGCTGAACAATCAGAGATTCTAAAGAGAAATGTATGCATGCTTAAAGGAAATGCAGCTTTACCCTGACTCTTTTTTGAGAGCAATTCCTGAGAAATCTGTTCATAATGGGGTTTCCTTTTCTTTAAACCTCACACTCACCAGAAACATAACTAACCATAGAGATTTCTAAAAGTTTATCATTGATCCCATACTTTTCCACACTTATTGCAAGAGCTTTCACCCCTGGGACCGAGCTGCTGGGCAGGCTTTTTTGTATGATCTGACTCCCCTATCATGCATTATTGCACTCACTACCTGAGGAGGCCTTGTAAATCCAGATATCCTAATGAAGCTGACTGCTTGAAAGCCAGCAATTTTGGGTCCTGTTTTCTGGAATTATTTAAAACTATATCATGCTGAAAAACTAATATATATTTCATATACTTCTATCTCATGCCTTAAATAAGCAAAAGTGGGCAGTGATTTGGAGGATGATTCCTATGAAAGGATGGTTTCCCATTGCAGTGTTCTTCCACTGAAGTCCTCAATAGCTGGAGCAACTCTCGCCTTTGCCTTCAGTTCAACAGTCCTGTCCTGTGAGACAGCAAGTGTACATCACTAATGCAGAAGCAAAAGGTCAGATTTTGACATTTTTCTCAGGTATCAAAAGTCCTAAGGAAGTGGGTGGACATCTCTCCACCATACTCCCCCTTCATTAGTCTGGCAGATGTTACAATTTTCATCTTCCTGTGTCCTCTAAACCCAAGTGACCAGGCCAAACCAGCTATTGTTCTGATGGAGAGATAATGAATCCAACCAGCCCTGTCCCTTCCACATATTTGGAGCTTTATTTAAAATGAAGAGGGTCACAGGGGAAGGTGTCACACAGGACAAAATAGAGAGACAAATTTGGGAGAATTTTTCCTCTACACTTTCCAAACAAAGCCACATTCAAGAACAGAAGATCAAGAAATTAAAACAATATTACTTCGACATTAGTTCTTGCCTATGTCTTACTTGGCCAATTTATTTCATAGCCTTCATTTTAAATTCTTTACCCAATTTCCCTCTAATCTCCGTACTTCCTAGATTAGAGACTGTGTGCTCAGCACTCCTCTGAAGCTCTTCCCACATGCTGAGGTGCCGCTCGCTGGGCGTTGGGTCAGTGTCAGCAGCAAACTGCTCACCAAATACCTGTGAGTCAATTGCACAAACCAGTAAGCTTCATTCCCAGGAGGGTGTCTGCATGGCCTGTCGGTCCAGGGCGCTTGCTATCCCACTGACCAAACAGAGAAAATCAAAGCCACTTCTCACAGTGCCATTATTAGTTGTTGCTGTTTGAGAGCTGTCAAGAGGTGAGTCGATCAGACATGGTCACTGTCCTGAGTGGTTGAGAGTGTTGCATCAGCTAACTGGTGCAAGAGTTGTGACCACAGTCCCTGTCTGTGACCAAGCAATCAGTGTGAAAACAAACTAGACTCTATTTCTGTCACTGAGTTTGAAGTACACTTCCACAAACTTCAGCTGACAGGAAGGATCCAGTTCAGAGCCTCTTACCCACACTGCACTTCATCTGAGAGATAGATTCTGGCACCGTCAGGATGCAGTCCATCTCACTCTGCCTAAAACAGGTGTCTCATGCTGAAGGGACCAGTTTTTCTTCAGAGGTACTCATTTCCCTCCATTTTTTAGAGGTAACCTGTTTAGATTATGTATATACACACCTAGGTAAACTCAGACAAGAGTCCCACCTTCTTGGACTCATGCTATAGTTACATTAACATCACTGTGGGTGCAGCTCAGAATGAAAACAGAGTTGGTGCTTTTTTTCTAGGCAGTTTTGTTTTGCTTTGAAAGAACCAGTATTGCAATAAAGCATTTCAATGTGTGGTAACACAATGAGATAGCCCCACGCCTTGTCGACTGAAAGTACTTGGCATTTAGCCCAATGACTGGCAACATCCTTTAGGTGTGGTGATATCTCTCAGTGCCGCCCCACCTTCACGTCTAGCATTTCATTAACACAAGCGTTAAGGTCCTGTTCTACTACCCTTACTCACAATGAGTAAGGGTAGCAGGATCTAGGTCTAAGTAAATTAATATTGCCATAATGAGGCCGTATTTGTAACCTTATTATGCCAGTGAAAACTCCACAATCAGAGCCTTGAGAATAAGGGACTAATTGGCTTGAAACAGTTTCAGTCTAATAACCTCTTACCAGAAGCTCAACAGTTCATTAAGGTTTATACCCGGGGTTGGATAGATTAGTTTCAATTTCAGGTAGTGGGTATCTATCCAATTACTCTCCTCCTTACTCAGGGTAGAGCACATGGCATTCCTTCTGCTACTTGATATGCTAAGCAGCATGTGAGTTGGCAAGTTGGGCTGAAAAGCAAATTAGCATTATGCAAACTGCAGGATTCTGGCACTTACGTTAGGATCAGTGATCTGGCAAGAAATCCTGCCAAGCTACCAAGCCTTCCTGAGCCCAGAGAGCACTGCAAACCCTAATCCAAGAGACCAGCTGACAATAACACAACAAAAGAAAACACAAAAGAGGTTGTGGGGGAGGGGGAGAGGGAAAAAATTCTTAATTGTCTGGGAGAATGCCAGGGGGACTATGGAGGAGGATTTTCTATTGAGACCTATCTCTTGTATTGCAGTGAAGAAGGAGAAAAAGAGAAAGGTAAGAGAGACAGAAAAGTAAGAGAGAAAGGGGGAAAGAAAGCAAGACAGTGAGAAAGAGGAAGAGGGAGATAAAGAAATAGAAGGGAAAAAACAAGAGAAAAGGGGCAGGAAGGAGGAAAGGAAATTAAAAGGAGAGGAAGGAAGGAGGTATTACAACTAACCCACAGCTGGCAATGCTGGTGCCCCAGCTGCTTGTGGATGCCTGTCTGGTGGCATTGCAGCTGAGCAAAAGAAGGCAAATCAATTTTGCCACAAAAATGCCCTCAGTTAATGGACTTATCTCTGTGATGGACCACTCAGGGTATGGGTGCTCATCCCCTTTTGCTAACTCTCTGAAGATGTGGGCAGCTGCTGCAAGAGTGGCAGACAACAGCAGGGCAGTAATACCTTAAAGCACTTCAGCCGGATTCACTGAATTCATCTGTCTCAGTGTAGGTTCCTTTTAAGGCATCCCCAGGTAAAGATGATTTTTTTTCTCATGTTGGAATAGGTTATTACTGGTATTTTTGTTTGGTCTATGAAGGCAGGATAAGGCCCATAATTCTTATGTCTTAGTTTGGATGGGAGAGGGAAACTAGAAGAACTTGTACAACAGTACCTAAGCCTCAGTGAAAACAAAGGGAGTTGTGCACCTGTTTGTGACTCTGTGCCTTAGAAATCATTTCTGTATTACAGGCTTACTATCTATGTTTCTGAAGAGCCTCAGCCACATATGGCACCCACCTGTCTGTACTAACCCTGTACACATACAGCAAAAAGACTATGTATGGACCGTTTCACAGTTCTCAGGCGATAAAATATATCTAGCCATGTTAGCAAGAGATAGGATTCAGCTGTAGTTTTATGTCATCAGTTGCAAGAGATTGTGCTCTAATTACACGATTGCATGTTGCATTATGAAGGAATTTCTAAATTCTTTTAACAAAGGCAGCCTTTTTTTTTTTCATAGCAAGAAGGCAAAGTCTGAGAAAGATGCTCCTAAATCATAAGGTGATCAAATACAACAGAGTAACAGAAATCAGGGCCTCTCTACAGGAGTTGTTAATCAAGCTAGTGCACTGTAGGATTGTATATAGTTGACCTTTAAGAACTGTTTGCTTTCACCTGGCTCATGGTTTCATCAGTGTAAAGGCTGCAAATGGAAGGAATGAGTTGAGCCCTGTGATCCCCTGCCTCACAATGGCCATCAAAGCTAACTAGTTATCTCTAAACTGAGCTCTACAAATTGTGCTTTTACCTCTTGGCCAGTCCAAAGTCTTTTATTTTCACTATTTGTTTTGCAAATGTTTCAGCTCAGTGCGTTACAATTAGAAAATGATACACAGCTTTTCAGCCTGTGAGTGTTATGAAGACCTGGCCCAGGTACTGTGAACCTAGTAAGCAGAACATACCCACTCATTGAGGGGGTTTTGTGTAAGTCGTTAAACCAAGGCAGCAGGATTGTTCCATGTTCTTACTGAAATTTGTAGTGGGTTTTGTTAATTTCCTCTTGACTTTCATTAGAATGGGAAGAAACTGAGTGAAGTCCTGGATTCCCATTTCTTATGAAATAACTGTGCTTACTTTCATTTTAGTTGGCCACTTGGCGATGAAGTACACACAGCTCTGTACCTGCTGCTCCAGACTTTTCCAGATAAATTCACAGAAAAGATCTAGTTTTAGACAGACTTTTTTACTGTGTCTCCTTTTCTCTGATGCCTAAAAAGCATTTGGAAAGTATGGACTAGCCTTTGATTTCTGTGCCTTCAGTTTGCTGATCAGAACCCTGAACTGAGATCACAGGAAAATAACGTGCACCATTCCACAGCTGCATGGCTGCCACAGTGCCACTGGAAGAAAGTTGAAGGTTTTATTACCTGCCTCTAGGTCACAAGGTCAAAACTAATTTTATTATGTTGAGAGTCGAGGTAACGCAAGTGCCTCTGGATAATGTGATTTCATGATGGCAGGCAATCTTCCAGATTGCACTTAGCCTCTTAAGAAACCCTTGTTGGTGTTCAGATAAGTTTCTACTCCTCCTCCTTACAACAAATCAAATTGTACCCTAAGCTTTTGAAAAAAATGAACCCTTCTCATCCAGGTAAAACAACATAGCACCTTCATTTGGCATCCTTTCCTACTAAAAAGGATCTACAAGCTGGACAACACAAGTATGGGGTTTGACCACCTATGTCTCTGACCTTTCAGGAGACTACAGGGAAGCTGATTGTCCATTCTTGGTGTCTCTGTTTCCTCTACCACACACTGGTTTCTCTATTTACATCATAACCTCTTTGTGTGGCATAATTGTCTAGCACAATGGGGCCCTCAGTGGTAACCTCAAGGTGTTTCTATCGTAAGAATAACAAACAAGAGAAAGGAGGAAGAACAAAAGAAGAAACATCACAAATACAAGAATAGGTTCAAACGTCATCAGACTGAAGAATTTCAGAATTCGGGACTTTTCAAAACTGGAAACAGGAGCTAATGAGAGGTCCAACACATCCTTTTATCTAGAGCTATGACATGTAGCTACAGAGAATGATGGCACGAATTTTTATTGTTAGAACATACCAAGCGACAGCCCAGTGAAATTTGAGACATTGTACCATATCTAGCACTGTCACAAACATAAATTATGTTTTGCTTTG
Organism: Psilopsiagon aurifrons; assembly: GCA_025447955.1. Taxonomy (NCBI): domain Eukaryota; kingdom Metazoa; phylum Chordata; class Aves; order Psittaciformes; family Psittacidae; genus Psilopsiagon; species Psilopsiagon aurifrons. The sequence goes on along the minus strand of JAOEHY010019829.1, from coordinate 98,169 downwards.
CAGTCTTCTTCCCAATATTAATGCTTTAAAAATCCAGTTAAGAGCTTTTATTCCCTTCCTACAAATAATTTATTTTGTTTTCTTGGAACAATAGGTCACATTGTTCTTCTCCTTCGGAGCTTTCACTTTGATGTGCCGGCTTTGACTGCTAGAGGAAATGTTGTGGACCAGAAAAGGATCCTTGCTGTGGTCCAACTTCACTGTAAACAGCAGGTGCAGCAGCTGCTGCAGGAAAGCCACTCATTTTCCTGCTCCTTTTCAGGGATGAAAGACAGGGATGTAGCAACTTATTTTTCTGGAAAATCTGAGACATAAGAAACAAAAATAAAGACACAGTTTGAAGTGTTTCCTGTATTTGTCAAAAGTCTCGACATGCAAAATAAAGGACATGTAAATACTGTACTTGAATATGTAAATCCTGCATCAAGTATGCAAATACTGCACCTGGATATAACAGCGTTGGTATTATCTATAAATCTGGCCAAGCATTGAGCTGAACTACAATTTGACCTGCCTCCTCAGCAGAGCCAAACCAATTTCCACCAGCAGTTACATAGCAGCCTCTGACAACAGCATGCAGAAATATGCCAGTAATTCCTCTACTACACAAATGTAAAGGAAAGGATGCAGAAGAAACTGTGTTTGCAAGTACGAGTGCTTCCCATGTTCAGAACATACTGTTAATTAATAATCACTTACTCATAAAGATGCCCAGGGGAAAGCTAGGAAGTGTGTGCTCAGTTCCCTGTCTTCACACCATCCCTTGCTCTGAAGCCACAGGAAACTGTTCTTGCCCTCCATACAGGATGGGTGTGGCTTGCCATGCTTCTCACAAGCCCACAGCCCTCTGGTTTCATAGAGGATCTGCTTACAGTTTAAGGTTTTCCTGGGCTTGTAAGGCAGTGTCAAAAGTTTGTGTTGTCCCATCATTTCCAGCAGTTGATTTTAGCAACAGAATTGGTCTTTAAGAAATCAGCCAGTCACTGTCAGCACAGGTACTTTGAGTCAAGGGCATTTTACTGCTGTGCCCATAACTGTAGTAAGTATGAGGAAATTTTTTGTAGGAAGTCATCTGTGAGTTCTGCTACAATCCTGCTCCAAACAAATCTTGTATTTCCTTCATGAAAACAGTTTCAGAAACAACACAGCCAGGACTTACATGCATCTGTACTGAAATATCATCTTGCTCACCTATGCCAGAGAAAGTAGAGAAATACTTGTGTACAAGTACTTCATCTGCTGCTGATAAGTGCTCTCACCTGCAGACTATGCAGTTAAGAAGAGATAGGCTGTCATCTCTGCAGTATTTAATGAGTATTTGGCAGGCCTGCAGAAGATATAGCACTTCTTTGCTTCATTAGGTGAAGCACTGAAGCCACAGAGAACAAAGTAGGGATGGGAACATTATGTGGCAGTCACACAAGCCCTTCGTCTTGTACCCTTTCCCTTTGCTCTGGACAGCCAAAATCCTGGCTCCATCAGACTACCAAGAGGACGTTTTAAACAGGGATGTTAATCCTGCTCAGAGCAGGATTAGCTGCCCCTGAAGCCTCTGAATGCCAGCCAGATGCTGCTCTGCAGCTGGCAAAATGCCCAAAGCAGCTTTTAAATTCCTTTTTCTCCTTTTAAGATGGAGGTCCCTTTTACCGGTAAGCAATATGCTCTGGGAATCTTGAAGGATTACAGAACCATCACAGTAGACGGCTCATTTTCACTCACTTGTAGTCCACTTGATGCCAATCAAAAGGCTGTATCTGTATTAACAAACTGAGGCAGAGTACTGGCACAGGACTATCTCACATATTTTTAGCATGCTCCACTGTAGTTCTGGCTCTCCCTGACACTGTCCAGGCAGCATTCCTGGGTCAGACCCATGCGTTGTCATTCCCAATGGCAATTTAATTGTGACCACCCTGCTCTTCTGGAAACAGAAGAAAGCTGAGCAATATGGACATAAGCTGTGCCATACTGCTTGGCATCAGAATGAATGAATAATTTATTCTGGTTTATTTTATTTACTACAGTAGATGTAGCCCCATTGCTTTCAGTGAGCACTGGATCATACTTAGAAAAAGACATAGGATAGATTTTAAGTGTTAAAGACACTCAGCCCAGAAAACTGTTTAAATTTGAGATAATTAGATACCAACAAGAGCATGCTGTGCTCCATGACCATACCAATTTATATATCATCTCTTGAAACCTTTCATCCCCAAAGGAATGCCTGCAGCACTGTAAGCATAACTAAAAGAAGGTTCATGAGTAACAGGTCGATTTTCCCCAACTTCAAGGCCTCTTCTTGTGGTAATAGGAAATACATCTCAAAAGCAGATATTGAAATGGCACTTGGTGGCAGATGATTTCTTGCCAGGTAATTTTTCTTGTCAAGTGAGCTAGACATGATTCGTAGTGATCTCAGTACTCCAGCCTCTTCTAAACAAACTATTTTATAGCACGCTTCTGGCTGAACTTAGTCCACCTAAGCACAGGTTATATGTGACAAGAAAAAGTCAGGTTTCCCCCATTTAACCATGTAAACAAAGAGCTATACTTCTTCACTAATTACCACAGACTTCACCTTATTTTCCCAAGCTCACTCAATCACTCAACATGGCCTCTTCTATCTTCTTTTATTTCTCCACCTATCACTCATTCATCCGTGACTTGCGATCTTTTCCACCCTTTCCAAATTGCTGCTTTTTGCTGACACAGCAGCCTACTCGGATAATGAAAATCAAATTGCTGTAATAAGATAATACCATGCTTTTCACTAAGAACAAATAGAAGCAGAACTCAGTAGAAATCTGGAGGATTAGGAGCAGGGATGTTGTTATTGGTTAACTGCAAATGCCTGAGACAATCTGCTAAATCTCTGATTGTGTCTCACGTGGTTAAATTATCCAGATACTTTGTGCTCAAAGAATTTAGCAGAGTAGCCTCAGGTAAAGAAGTGTCTTTCAGCACATATAGAAAAAGACATGAAGAGCCCTTGATGTAAGGAGAGAGTGTTGAAACACATAGCTTGGGCCAAAGAATGTATCTGTAAAACTGAAACATATCTAATAATAATTCTATATCTAAGATACTTGGAGAAGTTTTTAGAGCATTACTTTTAGGTGTCTTTAAACCACTGATCTGTGGTGAAGGATCATAAATATTTGGAGGAGATATCTGAAGTCCTGCAGCAATCAAGTGCAGACTTTAGGAATCCTTAGCAGTGTTCAAATTCCTTTGTAGGGCTGGATAGGAGCTCTTGATATGAAGTGGTGTTATCTTTGACTGCTTATGTACCTCTTGTCTGTACTTAGAGTGTTCAAGGCTGCAGATGATCCTCCCTCTCAGACATGTTAAGAACCCTGGCGGTATTCAGGCTTTTGAGGAGCTTTCAAAGCTTTCAATTCCACCATTCCCAAAGCAAGTTACAGAATCTGCTGAATTACAGAAGTGATTTCCCATTCTGACCAATCACCAAGCAAGATCAAAGAGAATGTCTGTCCAGGGTCAAAATTCAATGTTCTTGCTAATTTTGCACACATTATTCAAACTCACACTGTCCTCTGCATTGCTACTGCTTTTGTGTCAGGGAATGAAAATACAATTATTGAGTAAAGTGCAATATCATGCGTACTATTCCGTTACACAGTGACTTTTATCTTTTCTAGACATGCAGACTTGTCTTCAGACAAGACTTATCATGCTGAATAAAATGGAGCAATAGAGCACTTCAATTCAAGAAAGCAATGAGACATTCCTAGAGTACAGTTGAATCTACTACTCTAGAGGCATGTTACAGGGTTGTATTCAGACTGCTTACCAAAGAGGTGTTATTTATCTCACCTCAGTTTAAATATCTCAAAGTGATTGCTTACTCTAAGACTAATCTTGCAATATTCAGCGGGAAGAGAGAGGAGCCTCCAGGGGGGATTTCACCCTAATTATTCCAGATATTGAACTTAGGGTGAGACTATAAAGGCAGCCTGGTAATCATCTCTGGTATAGATAGGTGGAGATGTCTGAAGTTGAGCAGGTGACTCCCATCCTAAGCAAAAAATAGGAGATATCTGGAATGACTCATCCTCCCAGTGGAAAGATTGATTCCATGACTACTTTTAGCTGTTGATGGGACAGCAGAGACCTCCATAGTATTTGTCTCTTGAACTTAGACTCCATTGGGGCATGGCTGATAAACGGCTTTTAGGATAAATCATATTCTCACCTTCAACCACCATGGAGGGCTCCATCTACAGTAAAGACACATAGTCTGGAAAGGTAGCATAAGAAATCATGTCCAAGCATCCCTCAACGACTCAGCAAACAGAGGGTTTCTCAAGGCTGTGATTATACAAAGATAGTTTGCAAGGTGAGAAATAGGTCAGAGCTGGAGAAAGGGCATTGTGTTGCTAAAGAAATGTATAAGTTATCTTCTGAGAAAATAGGCGCGGGAGTCTGGTGAGCAATTATTTCTCACAGGTTTCATCTGCTGATCTGGGAAACACTTCTCTGGCAATTTCAATAGGAAGACTTATAGCTCAACCCAATTACTCTGATATGTTTATTATTCTAAGGATATTTTCCTTGCCATAATGGGAATCCTAACATGTGCAACAGTATAACCCTCTATTTGCTTCATATATGAGTGTATCTGTGAATAGGAAGCAGTGTTAATTTTGTATGGCATACTTTTTCAACAAGTTTATTTTAAAACATTTCATCAATGTGGGGTCTCATTTTCACTTTCTAATATACACTTTTAGTAAGATACAAACCTGAGTGAAATATCTCCCTTCCCCGTACCAGCTGAAAGAGTTGGCTATTTTACATCAAATACACATAATACAACTAGCTCTGTTACCCATGCTTATGTGATGAAAAGCAAATTGGAACCACAGACATGTATGAGAAACATATATGGGGACTCCACAATATCTCAATCCCTTTAAAACCAGGAGAGCTTTGTAGCTTTATCACAGAGCCTCCCAGATGCTGAGGATAGAATACAGGCCACAAGACCTGCCATGCTTGCAGGGGAGCCATGTAAAGCTGGTAAAACTACAATTGTATGGGGGAAAATGCTCACAAAATCACGAAGGAACTGATGGAGCAAAAGAGACCTCTCCTTTGACTCCGAGGTTGTCTCTCTTGGGTGTCCTTCCTCTGGATTACTCTGTTTCTTTTCACCAACAGAAAATTCTGGCTATTCACTTTCCATGTGCTGCTTTAAGTGTATTACAAGGCAACAGAAATCAGAAAAGGTCCCCATGGTACATGATGGATTTCAGAATTCTCACAGCTGTCACCAGCCAAAGACTGCTTTACAGATTAAGAAAGAAAAGCAAGCTATTAAATAAAAAGGAATGCTTTGGCTAGGGTCAAAAGTATAAAATCAGTATCACCCTTGCCTGTGGCCCTGATCCTGCACAGACTTATGCACATGCTTCATTTCTCATACTGTGGGTGCTCCCACTCAGTGTTACACAAAAAGAAAAGTGCATGAATCAGTGTTTGCAGGGTCACAGTGAACTTCATAAAATGAAAGTTCTAGTGAAGTCTAGTTAAAAACCTTATGACTCATCTAACATATTCACTAAATAAATATTATATAGAATGTAGTCAATATTGGAGCCCGGTATCATGAACTGTCACACAGACCAGAGCCCTCCCTAAGCCTTTGCATAAGTTTTTCCAGCTCATGGCTGCCTCTTGCAGTCTCTCCACATTGGCTGGAGTCCTGTTCACAAGCCAGGGAGTCAGCAGTGGCTCCTGGCTAAAAATATAGCACAGGACAAATGTATTCATAGTACAGTTCAAAATTTACACTTTTAATTATTTTTACGCAAGCAGAAATAGAGACAAATTTTTAAAGACTGGTGTTTATTATGAGCCAATGCACTGAGCTTTATACTTGCCTTGGTTACTAAATCAAAAGCCTGTAAAATTAGGCATTTGTAACTCAAAAGTAACGCATTCTAACTACAGAAGAGCAGGGAAATGATATGCCTCAGTTGAGGTCCCTTGCTAATTAAATCTGTACATTTGAGTTTGCATGTATGTAAGTATCACCAGATCTGCTCTGGTTATAGCTTTTGTGGGTGTTTTACATTATCACACTGATGCCAGGATAGACCTCAGACAAATGTCAACAATGAGCAAGAATTCAAATGAAAACCCCAGAAAACACTCAAAACTCGTATCCATTTTTCTTTCCTTTTGTTCAAAAATGCAATCCCTTACTACATTATTGTTCTCTGGATAGCAAAAAGAACTCCTTAATTTATAAAGGTTTGCATCTTCAGAAGTTGAATAGTAACAGTACTGTACATGTAAACATGGTTTAAGGTAGGGTCCTTTATAAATTAAATTTTAAATGTGCCTTTTATTTCAAAACAAGGAGACTAAAACATTGTGGGTAAAGCCCTGGCCATTTGAAGCCACTACCAAAATCCACGTTGATCGCAGCAGGTACAGGATTTTGTCCTGTCTACTTGCCATATGCCTAAATTTTAATAACATTTCTTGGTTTCACCAGTAAAGACACAGTGGTGTCATATTTGAAAGACACAATCAAATGGCTGCTCCACCTTGCTAAATTGGTACCAAGCCACCAGAGCTGAAGAGCAGCCAAGAGGCTTCCACACTACAGTGTCTGCTGGAATGTACTGATGACTGTTTGACAGCTTTACCTATCTGGATCCTTGCAAAGCTTGGTGTGATGTAGTGGTCCTAGCTCTGCTTCTCATCATCAGCTGGTATTTCTCATCACAATAAGTTTAGAACGCTGTGTGGCATTAAAATTTGAACAAATACCCCACAGTAAGTACTGAATTTATGAAACCATATGTCTTATTGTAAAGGAGTCAACTGTTCACATCATGAAATGATTACCTGTCCTTGAAAAAGAGATTGGTTTTATGTACACGCATATACATAGATATTTGTCATACATATATATTTACTTATTTCTTAGCTTTATTTAGTTTTTGCACATCCAGGATTCTGTCATGCTTTTTTGCACTTACAAAGCATATTTCTTTCCATCATGCTTCTTTTACAATAAAAATTCTGTCTCTGCCCAGATTTTTACTGGTAAGAATGCCAGTTGTCTAAGAAAAAGTCTTACAGCACAAAGAATGGGAGCTTTACTGCTCCCAGTCCAAGAAACCACAAACTGAGACTTGCCTGAGATAAAAAGTACAAGTTATTAAAAAGCATTCATGACAAGGGATAGACTTTTTCAGGATGAAACAAACATTACCTATATCAAGCCGTTCATGATTGTGTAATTTAGTGACATATACAATAATTCCACAGAGGAAAACCATACAAATATTATTCAGTAAGTATATCATAAAATCGCCAGTGTAACACAGAACAATTGGAAAAGGTGAGTGATATTGAAAGTTATGCTTGCATTGGAGGATTTAGGATGTTTATTAGGGAGTATATTGCAGAAATTAAAAAGGGAAAGAGCAGAAGACATTATGGCCATTTCTCAAGCAGGGAGCACAAGAATGAGCTCAAAATCAGGGACAAAGGAAGGAACAGAGACCTCCAGATCTTCTCACATGTAATTGAAAGGCTGTAGCTCTTCATACCACTCCCCTAGAAGCTTCCTGTGAAAGCAGCTTACTGTCATGAAGGCAACTGCAGGGAATCAGAGAGGAGAGATGTTCTGAGCTTTTCAAACTGCAGTGGTGCATTTCACAGTACATTTGCTGGAACTGTGTGCTGCAGCTTGCCCTGTGGAATGCAGCTGTGGGGGGCTTGGATTGATGTCTTGTCTGCAGTTGCTTCAGAAATGGCTGATTTAATAGAAATTATGATAATAGTATATCTGAACATATATCACAGAATATATCACAGAGGTTAATTTAATTCTGTAAAGAGAGATATACACCTTAACACAATGAAACTGTTCTGAGAGGCCATTTTTCCCCAAGTCAAGGTAAGAACAGATTAGGATAAGAATCTTATATCCACATGGGTAGGGAAAACAGGACACTGAAAATGTGGGAATGAGAGGTAACATGGTCCTTTCATGTCCCACTCACTAATTATGCGTGACTGTAGGCCCAGGCCAGCTTTCACTGCAGGCAATGAAAAGTATCCTATTAACTTCAGTGGCCTTGGAGCAGAATTCTTGGAGCAGAGTAATCCACAGGACAGCTTTAACCTGTTGGTGACTCTACGAGGGTGAGGCTTAAAGTTTTGAACTCACAGTGGAGATGAAGATTTTCAATCAGATAGAAGAAAGGAGGTAGACTGAGCTTTTCTCAGTTGGAAGCTATTCCTCACATACAGAAGCAGTAAAAAGTGAAATAAAAGGGCTAAGCAGGAAGGAAAGTCTCAGATACTATATACCTGAGTTGTGATTGCCTTGTGCTGGAACCTTTTTTAACACATTACACACTGCTTTCAGAAGGATGCAGAGATGTGATGAAACAGATGCAGCAGATGCAGGAAATTCAGCACTTCTTGCAAGACAGACTTTTGGGGGTAATTCAGTTTATTAATGGCATATATTATGGAATAACAAGTTGCAGATGATCATTAAAACTTATCATTAACAGACATTGCTTGTGTATTCATCTTTTGTTGTTTCCATAGCAAGGATGAGAGAAATCTGTGTAGCCTGAGACTTTTGAGTTCCTAGAGCTCACACTTTTGACTTGCAATTTAAAAGTAAGGATTATTTTTAAGGGTGATTTAATTAAAAAATAATAATGAAATAATTTTGTCACAAGAGAAGCCTGTGGTGTGATATATTCCAAGGATAGATTTGGCTCCAGGAATCTCATCATCTTGTTCCCCTCATTCAGCTCTAGCAAAAGCAATGGCAGATTTCCACTCCGTTCATTGCTCTCCTCAAAGCAAACACTGCAGCTTTTAATCTTTGCCTCTTAGTCCATCCAGCCCCAGCACTGGCAATTTAGGAGACAATCCAGCAGCTCTCCTGGTGAGCTCACTTGCTGCTTCTTCCCCCTCAGGAAGCTCTATAGTGCTTGCAAACAGAAACAGCCAGAGTGCAGATAAAAGCCTGTCAATCAGGAGAGCAGCAGTAGCTGCACTATGGTATAAAAAGGCTATACTTTATTCCCAGTCTGTGTGCAATGTGGTCAGAATCAGGGAACATACGCAATGACCAAGGACAAACCTGAAATTGCAAGAGGAAGAAAAATATAGGCCATATTCTGGAATAAAGGCACAAATGATGATAAGGTAAATATGACTATGTCAGCTAAACCTCATGTCCTAAAATCCTGGAAGATAGGATGATGGCCTTTGGTGACTCCTAAGAAAAACACCGGACTGGAGCTTAAAATGACAGGGAAGTTAGCAAATAAGTGAGGAATTCATTTGGGAAGGAGGGAGAGAGGTGGATCATTATCTTTCTCTTTTCTGTCAGACTTAGCAGCCACTGACTCTGAAGTCACGTGCTATGTGTCAAAGGACAACTTACATTTTCGGCCCAAGTTCACAGAAAACGTTCTTATGGACAGAATGAAAAACATTGCCTAGAGGTATTTTAGATTTGCTGTCACTGAGAGATTTTAAGAATAGCTTAGACTTTTTAAAGACTAGATTAGACAAATGTCTGTCCAGACCAGCTTATGTTGTGGGTGTACTTTGAGCAGGGGATACCCTAAGCCAATAATGTGGTCTTCAGACCACTTGGGGTCCCTTACGGGTATGTTTTTCTATTAGCTTGTGCCATTCAAGAGCTGCACAGGATAAGACGATGGAGATCCAGATAGAACTGGGGAATTTGTAAAGAGAATACAAATGATGGAGGGTTGATACACTATCTGAACACCACGTTGTTAATGCCATGTTTGTGTCATCAAGCCCACTGCTGGTAACATTCAGTGCCAGGCATCCCTGGTACTAGCAAATTATATGTGTGCGGCCAAGGAGGTGGCTTTGCAGACAGAATAAACAACAACAAATGTGATCGAAGCAAAATGTAAATATAACGGTAACCACTGTCAGTGCCATACTGCATATGTGACAGATGTGAAACACTATAAGTGCTAAATGTACCCAAAATAAAAAGACACAGATGTCCTGACAGCAGGCAATCTGTGTGTTTCTTCTCTGTGCCAATTCTATATAGCACTTTGTAGTCCCCAGCTGTGAGCCCACACAGATAGCTCCAGACTCAAAAGTTAAAACTTAATCAGCCCCAAGCTTCTGTGCCCCAACAGGCAGCAGCGACGTCACTCTGAGCGCTAGTGCCCGCCAGCATGGCATTCACAGGCTGCTCTGACTTGGGGCTGCGCAACACAGAAGAGAGAAAGGATCAGAAATGCAGAGCAATCTCAATGAGCAATCAAAATATATGTTGCAGATCATACTAAAATATGTGATGGACAATACATCTATCAGACAAGATGAGAGAAGGGCAGGCATTGCAATGGTGTGCAGAATTCCTTTATCAGCTCAGTCGTCACCAGGAAAAACACCAGAGTAGATATAAAGCTTAATCTATTAATTAGTGCTGTCAGGACCCTTCTCATCATGTTGGTTACCTTTGCCAAAGAGATGCATACTAGTAGAGACTAGTAGTACTAGTAGGGACTGCTAGTAGGGACTATTGTACTACGGTGTTCAGCCCAGTTAAGTGGAAGCAGAATTATAAACCCCATTTTCAGTACCCACTAAAGGTATATATTTGCCTTTACAGATAAGAAAAAAATAAAGCAGGGAAAACAGCATAAACAGTGTGTGCCATGCCAAACACTGTTTGCAAAGCAACATTCCAGGACATCAGAGCAACCAGCACTTCTGCATAATCAGGAGGGGAGTAAACCAAATGAAATTTGTAGTGGGTACAGGCTTTTTCACGTTTAGCTAGTAGCATCTCAGTTCAAAAGTGTAGCAGACAGGTTTCTGAGCACAAAAAGAAAGTCACAACTGCAGGCAAAGCCTCAGCCACCATGATGCCATTTGATCTCCAAAGATGCAGTGGGGTGCATACTTACAACATGGTGTATCCAAATGTAGTTGATTAGTATTACAGGCCACAGCACCATGTGTAATAAAAAGGAGTTTGAAGCCTTCTGTGTCTTCAAAGGCAGAGAGGTCACAATCCAATTAATACCAGGTATCAAAGGCCTACACATAAACACCATAAACATCCTGAGGCACTGGAAATGAACCATTGTCCCACACACTCTGAACTATTTTCCCACAGAGCCAAGAAAGTGCTGGCAAGGAAAAGTTGATTTCCCAATGTGAGAGTGCTCTTGGTGATGACCACTGCCCAGCACACACATGGAAACAGCCAGGGCCCCAAGGAATATTTGGAAATGGGCAGCTGATAAAGAGATATGTGAAAAAGCTGTGTGAATATGGTGTTACTGTCACCCAATACAGCATGTAACCACTCTGGTATGTGGTTTATATAGCGCTCACGCATAGTACTCATGTAATATTCCAAGTCCTATGCGTGCTGCTCCAGCAGTACCACACATGCACACGATACCACAATCAAAAACACATCTTCCTGGCAAATTTTGACAACCTATATACCATGTATTGCAACCACCCGCACACATATGACGTGATGATAACAGCTGCCATTGCATCACTAGCAAATACTTCAATGGACCAGCACACATTTTCTCAGAGAGGGAGAATCTTCACACAGTCTCTGAACAACCTACAAGCAGATGGCAAACTGTGCACATGAGGAAAAGCTTGAAGAAACACCCAACACAAAGGCTGTATAAGCAAATTTGCTGATGATGAATCCGGCTAATTGAATGTTTCATGAAGTAAACACATCAGTAAAAGCTGTCCCACCCATTAAAAGCAGGCTACATAGCAAAGAGTTTCAGAGCACTTATTAGTTGGTGGGCTGCCACTTGTGAACATTGCTGGTGGGCAGTGCAGTCCAGGACATTCTGTAAATATTGCCACAAGTAGAAAACATGGCCCGGCACAACACATAGCATATAACATTCTTCTTTCCTTCTTCATAGGCCTCTTGGATGTGACAGGGTCAAGAAAAACTTGCCATATCACCAGCAGATGTAGCTCAGAGGAAGTTTTGATATGCTGAAAATGGGTTCCACTATTCTGGCAAATATAGTAGTCCTAGGTGTGAAGATTTTGGTTATAAGGACTAAAGCTTCAGGGGTTTTTTACACAGAAAGCAAGCAAATGACTGAAACAACCACAAAATATTTAACAAAAAGAAATGAGATGTGCAAGAGAGTTGAAACAACTGCCTGACGGTGGAGGGGCTGAGCTAGAAGTCAGAGGTGTCTGCAAGGGAACTGATGTAGATACAAGAATTTCCATCCAGTTCAATAACCGCCTGTGGTATGTGTGCTGGGGAAGTTCCATCCATGTTTTGCTGTATGTCATTGCATACATACAGTCACAACAGCGCTGCCACAGGCCAACCTGTGATCGCAACAAGGCTTTCATCTCATCCCACAATCGTTTCTGTTCTTACATGCCAGGCAGCAGAGCCGCACACCTGTCTTTACTTAGCTGGCTGCATTCCTTCTCTTTTCTCCAGAACATGTCCTAATCTACAGAAGATTTAGCTTATGAGTGTTGCCTGGACAGCAATGCTCTGAGTGTTTTCATGTTGTGCTTAGCACAGTAGTTCCAGGAATCTGGCATTTCTGTGCCAGGTTGTGCTGCATTGCAGACTGCAAGCTGCAGTGGTTCACAGGACCCACGTTTCACCCATGGGACCCACGGAGCCAGAAAGCTCCATCTCTTCTCCAGAGCACCACTCTCGGCATGGGCTTTCTAGTAAACCTGAGTGAGTCTGGCTGCTGGCATACTGACACCTGAGTCTGGCCCATTCCTTTGCAGCAGCGATGGGCAGGGCAGCAGTGAGAGAGCTGAAGTGGAGTGCAAAGCTGCCCCACCAGCACTGCCCCATGAGACAGGCCAGGCAGAGCTGTGTTCCCGTTAGAGGTGATGTGTGGATGGCGAGTGGTGTTAACGACCTGGCTGTGCCATGTGTGCAGCTCTTCTGGAATTCTGTTCAGAAACACCATGAGAAACTCAGAGCATGTATTATTTACGCTGGTTATTAGAAGCAGATGCTAATGTTTCTTTGCTGCGATCTCCCAAGTATCCTGTCCTTTTATGATGTGTGGCATGTGTTTGCAGTGTGTATGTCTCTATGTCACATGCAAATAAAAGGTTACTTTCACCATTTGTGTTGTGTTCATTGATAATGAAGACCTTACAACCTCTTTCTGTGGTCTTGCCCCTGCAGATGTTGACGATGGAGCTGAGGTAAGCATCTGCAGTAATGCGTCGGGCTGCTGTATGGTGTACATGTGTGGATGTCTGGCATGAGCAATGGATGAAGTGCAAGTCAGGGCAGGAACAGTGCTCTGAGCTGCCACCTGGCACTAGGTAGCAAAAGGGCAACCAGGATGTCTTATCCTTATACATACAGTTCAGTGTTTGAGAATGGCAGGCACAAAACAGTGCAAAATTCAGATTTTCTCACTCTCTTATATATTTGAATAAGTGTATGCACATATATACATATAGGCATAGAGTTCTTTCCCATCAAACACCCTCTAAAAATCAGACTCTATACACAAAAGCTTATGTGAAAAAATATACTTACATACATAAAGCAAATACTGTTTGCTTGGGTATTCCTCAATATAATTTAACCAATAGCATCACTCATTCACTTTGTAATTGAATTATTTAATTACTAGAAGTTTTGTTCTTACAACTCAAGTGATCTTTAGTAACAGAATACCAATAATTCAATGCCTGTATCAGATAGAATTGGACTAAAATTATAATGCCGTAAATTCCTTTCTTATCAAGCTTTCTTAATCCTGTTCTCCTGGGGTGACTAGGCCCTGTTTTAATGGACCCACGTGCTTGACGTTTCTATTTCTAATTTCATGTTTTCAAGCCTTACATTTTACATGAAGAAACAGCACATGTTTAGAAGATTGCTTAGGCTTCCTTTAGAACCATCAGCCCAAATTTGGGAGTTTTCAAGACAGTGAGCAAATCTACACTTTCCAGAGATTTTCTCCACAGTCAAGTAACACATCAGTCAAGGTGCATGCACTTTCATCTAGGTTTATATGGCATTCTGGATAAGTTTTGACTTAAAAATAAAATGCACAGTTATGTCTTTCCTACCCATCAGGTAGGTACTGGTGCAGTACCATGCCATGATGCCCCATGTTGGAAAACTTTCATCATATGCCACAATTCTTTTCTTCTTGAGCTTACATCACCCTTGAGATAAAATGCTGAAATACAGTATCCGGAACCACTCCTGCTGCACTAGTCAGTGTATTGTTTACACATTCACAAAACTCCTGGGAATAGTTAATGAGTAAAGACTTAACAAAGACTTAAATCTGTGTCATAACAAATACTAGAAGCCATAAGTAATCATATGGGAAGGGGGTGGGAATGGAAAGAGAGTGACTATGCTAACTGGGTGTTTTGGATGTGAGCAGGCCTAAACATTGGCTTGGTGAGCAATTGGGAAAGATGTTGGTCATATTCCTCAGGTGAACACAGTCTGGAGACAAACTATGCATGGTTGTATCCTCTGAGGCCAAACATATCTTTCTGAAGAAAGAGAAAGAATGGATGTGATTTAGATTGAAGGTTCCGAAACTTTAATACATGAATCACTTCAGAATAGCACCTAGGCTGTTTAACATCACAGATGTAACCCTACATAAAAGAGAAAAGGGAGCTACACAGATCTGTGAGCTATTTCTACTTTCATGCAGGAAAAAGAAATCAGATAGTAGTATAGAGAGTTGAAGGATGGCAGTTTCCTTACCTACTGCTTGTTAGCTGAAGACTGTCATCTTTGGTCCATCTGAAGAAACTATACGATCTGACTTGAATGGTTTCTACAGATAATTTCATTTCTGAATCATGCTCTGTAGGGAAACACAGAGCAACCATTACCAGCTCCCTTTCTATTAGAGTTTATGTTTGTCATCTGCTTTCTCTTTCTTCTCCATACTCCTACAGGAGCCACTGTCTCCTTCCATTCTCAAGTCCTTGCCAGGGGAAGATCTCATCACTAAGGCCTTCATCTGACAGCCCTTGCCCCTGTGTTTGGAGGAACTCCTACCATAGTTATCATACCAGCCTAAGTAGACAAGCTGGACTCATGATATTTCCTGAAGGGGGGCATTTTTGCACCGCTGTCTCAACCTTCTAGTCTTCAGAGACTGAAACAGAAAAACATACAAAACAGTCTCACATGCATCCATTACCACTGCCAGAAGGGAGAGTTGTTTCTGTCACTTCACTCTTTGATGGATACTAAGTTGGGAAACCCGTGATGTAAATGTGGGGTTTTTTTCCTTTTTTTCACATCTGACTTCAGCTATCTGCCAATAGCTTGGTGTTGACACGGTTGTAGCATTACTGCACATACAGTCTTCAAAAAGATGTGACTATTTGTTTGAAGTCAGATGGGCTGACCTTGTTCCTGATCACAGCTACATCTTCCTATTCCACAGTCTTGATTCAGTGATGCTTTTGAGAAGGAAATCTCCTTTAACATGTTCAAGTAAAAGACTGAAAGAACTTAGACCAGAGGTGTGCAACTTTTGTGCAATTTTTAAATATCTAATTGGAAAGTTCAGCTATGTAAAATGCCTAGTACAGCCATCCAGCTATCTTGCAGCTTAATGAACTTCTTGCACTTAAAGGCCTCTATATAAATAATTATTCAATATCTTCATAATTATTCTATTATACACAAATAACAGCAATGAAAGGTATGTTTTCATATGTCACTGGGTGCATTTGTTTACATAAAATTATACACACAATTATGCATATATCCACAAATTTTAAAATTCCAAAGCTATGTGTACATCTGAAAAACAATTTAAACTAAGCTCCAATAGCATTAAAATGTGCATCTGGAATATGTGGATTTTTATGTTTACAAATTCAGAATGTCTAGAAGTGTCTATATACAAATTTGTATATGAAAAGAAGATTAACTGGCAATGTAGCCTCTTCGCAGGCTACAGTTATTGTGCCTAGAAGATTTTTTTATAGATACCATGAAGGCTATTTTTGTATTGTATGTACTCATTTTTATTTGGTCTCGCTTACAGCACGCTGTGAGTTTGAAAACATAAATACTGTGTAGCTTTTTTTCCCCCATTTATGCAGGAGAAGGTCAGATATTCTGATTTTTAGGGCAGTCCTTTTCTCCTCATTGTCCCTGCTGGGCACTACTGAAGCCTTGTTTTTTACAGAAATTATAAGAGCCAGCCACATAATGTTGGGTGATTCTCCATAACAGCAAAGTGCTCCTTCAAAGCTCTGCTTACCCTTTATTTGCCAAACAAAGGCCACTCTTCGCACCTTAAGCCAGGGTGGAGTAATTAGGGGGAGGGAATGACAATTATGGTCTAAGAGGATGGGGAAAAATACAGAGGACAAGCAAGGTGCAACATGCAATGATCACTGTTTATAGTATGAAGCAGGACGTGAAATGAGGAGTGGGTCAGGCGTTTCCCTGTGATTTGAGTATTAGGGCTGAGAGGTATTTTTCTTCTTTTCTAACATTCAGAGCCCTGGGAAGAATGAAATCGGTGAAAAGCTTCTTTAACAGTCTTTAACACCAGTATCACCAGGGAAGCTGAGTGACTATGGATCAAATGAAGCTCGCCTTCCATGACCTTCCTGAGCTGTGACTGCAAAAGAAGAAAACGCATTCTCTCCATTCAGTACTAAGTCCTGCCCCACTCTGGAGGCTGAGAGGGTCTGTTGGTGCAGATGCAGCCTGTCCTGCACCAGCTGGCCACCATGCCTGGGGTGCTCTCTGCAGACATGGCATCCATGCTGTCATTGCAGCCACCAGCAGTGTGACTCTGACACATGACTTTCTGAAACTGGTTGGGAAAAACACCCAATTACTCACAGCAAAGCTAAGGGGGACTAGAGCACTCTGGGACTAGGGCAAAGGGGAAATCCCAGCCTGCTTCCGATTTCCACCATGCAGTGATTTGCAATGCAATGTACTTGAGTTATTGTCCCTGCTGGAACAGATAGCAAGCTCCCAAACTGAAGGAAAGCCCTCACCCTTCAGGTCAGAATGCAGCGCAGGACCCAGACTGACCTGACACAACCCAACATGGCAGCCTGGGCTGTCCGCCTGCCCTCTTGGCTGGATGCGCTCTTCAGAGGCTGGAAAGGACAAAACAACAACAAAACTACTTTCATTTGGGTGCCTGTGACTCAGGCTGTGGTTGGTCAGCAGCCAGGGGCTGTTGGCAAACAGGTGTGGGCACTCCTAATGACACCCCACTCCTGCACAGGGTGGAGCTGCCCTTCCCAGTTCCCGCAACACCATCCAGGTTCTGCGGATCCCCCTCCAAGGCCACTGTGTGTGTCAGGAGTGTTTCAGGCACTGGCAGGGTGGTGGGGAAGATGGTTTGGCTGGGGCAGAAAGCTCGCTTTTCCCTCACCAACAAAACACCTCCTTGCCGCAGGAGGCACTGCCGCATATTTAACCCATGCATGCAGAGCTTGGGAGGAGAGTTCATGGCAGAGCTCAGGAAGAGGAAGAAAGGGTATCATCCAACAGCACTTACTCTTTCACTGGCTTGTGTAATGCACCTTTTAATCACCAGATGAGGATCTGGATGTAAATGTGCCCCTTATGCAACGGTGTGAGTAAGATTCTGTGCTGCCTGCAGCCTCTTTTCCAGGCAGTGTAGTTGTGCTCTCCGCATTATGAACTTGAATGTCAAATATTAATAACAAAACAAATTATCTCCACCCTATGATCAAGGTGTGTCTTGGCTGATTCCTGTTTAACGTCAAGGTTTCTACTGCTCAGGAATCCTTCCTGCAATCCTGGGCCCCAGCTGTATCAGTTCTGTGAGTGATTAAGGAATGACAAAAATCCTGAAAAACTTCCTGGTGTCTGAGCTCATCTTGATACTCTTCCATGGTTTGTTGCGGTGGGAGGAAAAAGTAGAGCTCCAAAGATAGAATGGCTGGAGTAATTCTTGCAAAACTAGCCCAACTCAACCATCAAAGCACTTCCTTTAGGTAAGAATTTGCCCTCACCAAGCTCACAGTGCACAAATAAAACATTTTTTCAAAACAAAACCCAGTGTCTCATACAATAGGATTTTGTATAGATCATAAATGACACTCCCACTGCACTAGCCACAAGCTCTTTTGTGCATTCAAGTACTCAGTCTGATGAAAAAGCAGCAGAAATGTTTTTTAGGATGTAGATCATTTGAACAATCATGGAGCAGCTGAAAACCATTCATTAAGGATGAATAATTCTTGGGACTTTTCACTCTATTGAGGTTACAGCTAATTTATGGCTAATTTTTTGATTCCTCCATTTCATGATAGATCAGTAGTACTTGAGCACTGTGCATCTTTTAAGTGATTCTCCTTAGAAGAGCCTAAACAATGCTAACTGGTGAATATGCTGTCTTATTTACAGTAAGTGCCATAGATAGTTCAAAATCTCTGCAGAGATATAAGTGGTGGTAGGCCTGATGTACAAAGGGAGGCTGAGGTTTCAGAAAAGTAAGTGGAGGTGAGATCTAAAAGCTGTGTTCAACTACCTTACAGAAACATAGAGAGGAGAACAGACTGCTTTCTTGAGATGCATGCAGAAAGGACAAGAGACAACAGACATGAACTGCAGCCAGAAGGATGTTATTAGGTATCAAATTAAATATGAGGGGGGAAAAAAACATCACAATGCAGAAATCAAAGTCTGGGACAGGTTGACCAAACTTTCAACATACTCAGCAGGACATGACCTCAACCACTTCACCTAACTTCAAAACTGGCCCTGCTCCCACTGGGGGCTGGAGCAGATCAGATGTCCTCTGTAGAAGTCTTCCATCCTGCATTATTTGATTAATCTGTGATACCGTGGGAGGGGGTGATAGCTATGGATGATGACAGTCAATTATCTCATCATTATATACTCAAATACTCAGTAAAAAGGAGAAAGGTAATGATAGTGAAAAGTTGGGAACTTATAAAAAGTAATTCTGTGAAAGAGAAGGGAGAAAAGAGAATAAGAACTACGTTATGAAAAAAGTCAATATGAAGGAGCACAGAAGTAAATAATGAATAGAAGATTCTCTTTTCTACCAGAACACCTTCAAAGCACACTGGCCATGCAGAGAAGAGGCAGATGATAGGTACCCCACTTCAAAGCACATTACTGCATATTACAATGAAAAGAAGAAAAATATATCTTAATGTAAATTCCATCTACTGTTTCTAAAGGACTGGTGGCTCGTGCTGGTCCATCTCAAAAATGTATCCTCACTTTCATTTGACTAATAGATTTACATGTAAAAAGTACCCTTTTAAAAAGATTCCAGTAATGGAAATAGTAATTAGTACACTAATAATAATAATTCCTGAGCAGTTCAGAAGTTTAATCACAGGTTGTATAGTGGTTCATCTTACCACCAGTTCAAAATTCAGCCTCAAGAGATAATTAAAAAAATGCAGTAAATAGTCTCTTTTTCTCTTTCTGCAAATTATCCTCACACAGATTATATTATTGTTTAAACATCTGAGGGTTCCTGAGCTCTTTCTGAGCTGCCTACAGGCAAGTGTTTCTCTGAGCAATCAGGCTTGAGGACTTTCATGTCAGGTTTCTGTGCCTGGTTACCTAGGTACTCTGTGTCTATCTTCTTTCCTGACGATGAGGTGAATAAGTTAGCTGCAGGAAGTGTCACACAGAAATGCCAGAAACCAAATGAAAAACAACCATTTGGAAAGGTAAACCAATGACTGAATGAAATGGGAAGCCACTAATCACTTCCCACCCTTCTTCTATTCTTAATGATAAGTATGAGTAGAGGCTTCATCATCTGATGCTTGCATGATGCCCTCTTTAACTTGTGTTGGATGGTATCCATATTACAAAAAGTACCGCAAGAACTGGAAATAATTGGTACCTCTTACAACATATGCAGATCCTGTGTGGAACACAATGTCTTAAAGCAAAGTCTTTGATGTTTCCCAGTTATATAACCCCCAGGGAAGGAGGATGTTATTATGTTCAGAGCACATTTTCCTTACTTTCTGTGTTAAAAAAGAAAAGAAAAAAAACCACCCTGAGATCTTTGCTGAAAGAGAATTTAGAAATTGAACAGTTCTGTGATGGCTCCCTCTGTGTTATCTCATTCACTTCCCAGATCAGCAAAACAGAGCTGGGTAAATCTGAATCCAGCTGTTGCGTTGTTCCTAGAAGATTAATCAGTAACAGTCACAGAAGTCAATGAAAACTCAGGCTTGATGGAGAGGTGGGGGGTTCTTGCTATTACACATGCATAAAGATTAGAGACACCACAAAGTGAAAGGGGATGTCCTGGCAGTGGACAAGAGAGATTTTGCAAGGGAAAACTCAGCACTGGAGATGCTTTTAATTATGAAATACATTACGTCCAGACCACAGTTCGATAGCCATGAGAGAAATAGCACTAATTATTAAAAGAGAGTAAAGTGCAGAGAGTTCACAGTTCATCAGACAGGGCCCAAAACGGAAGTGACTGTTCTGTAATTCTTTCTCTGCTCTCTCATAAGGAGGGAGCACATTAATACCTTGTGACTCTGGTTAACCAGCATAAAAGTACTACAGTAGATTAAATGTATTTGCAAAAGTGAAACCAGCAGCTAATAATCTTGTTCATACACGTTGACTTTTCCCCCTGACTAATTTCTCTTGTAGTGGGAGTAATTAACTTTATTAGTAACACTGACTACTCTGGTACCTTCAGGCAAGCACTGGTGGAGCTGCTTATTAGCAATCACATAGTTCCACTTACACTGTTACCCTGAGCATTTCCTACAGGGTGATATGCTGTTGAATTTAAAGGGGGACAGATTAGCTTCCTACTTTAAAATAAATGGTAATATGTAATGTTGGAAACGGGAGGAAGGAAGAGGCAAAAATCCTAAATTTTTTGCTTGCTAGAATTCATTATCACTTTCAGTTCACATTTTGCCTTTACAATGGCAGGATGACTGGAGCTGGAGTCCACATCCCCCCCGTTGTGTCTTCTCAGGGGGGCTGTCTGTGACACATGTGCTCAACCCGGCCTTGACCCAAGAGCTCCTCATGTATCCAGGAAATCTACACAGCTTTGCCAGCAGACTTCAGCCAAGATCTCTGTGCAGAAGCGCAGAGGTGGTGGTGAATTACTCAAGCAGCAGGCAAACCTGCGACACTTGCAGTTTGGATGAGCTGGCACTTTGCTGTTGGACAGGAGCCAGCCTGGTGTAATTCTCTGGAAGCACATTTGTAGGTGCCAGCTTTCCTGCTTGGAATAGGCTACACGGTGAGACGAGAAACATTACCTGTTTGGCCTCACTATTCCCAGCAATACTTTCTCCAAAAATGACAAGCAACCTGGCAGGGAGCTACATTGCTTGGAGGTTGTGAAACGGCTGTAGTGCTGAAAAGAAACAGGTCAAGTACCCACTCATTAACTGGGCATTGCAGCATGAAGCATGCAAAGAGGCACTGGCAGCCAGTCTGAGAGCTGTTTTCAGAGGTGGGGCAGCAGCTAGCAAACTGTACTCAAATCTGTATGGTCAGAAGGCAAGGTCACAGGAAGAAAAACATCCAAGGTGAGGGAGAAGAAAGGCTCCTCCTGCTCTGTTGGATCATTCCTTGTTGCTTTTCTACTATGACCTCAGCTGTCCATCCCCATAATGCATAAATCACACTAACTTAATAAGATTAGGACATAGCCCTTTTCCCCATACCAAAACTTATCCCTTAAGGTTCCCCTTGTGTTGAGGAGGAAAGTCAATGAAACACTTCAGATTTACCTATTTGAATCTATATTATCCGTTCTGTTCGTAGTCCATGGAATTTTCAGAAGACATTGCTTAGGACAGTTTCACTTCCAGACGCATACAGCAGCACTAGCAATCATGAAGTGTGGTTTGTTGAAAAGAGTGGTGTACCACTAAAATTGGAAACTGATGAAGTCTATATTATATAGGCCAGATATGCTGCTCTTTTTTATTACAGTTATTTGTTTAAGGAAAGGGAAGAAATACTGGGGAACACAAGCTGCTGCACTTGCTGCCCCAGCTCCTGCCCCCTGCTGTGTTTGAATTTTGCCATGAACATTTGCTCCCAGACCTTTGTCCAGTAGCAGGCGGAAAGTGCATGGAGTGAGCAGGGCCGAACCACCTCTACAGCCTGCAAGAGCCCCAGACTGGCAGATTGCAGCAGTTGGAGCAGAGCTAGGATGTCACTCCCAGGCTCTGTATGGCCCCAGTGACATGATAGATCTGGCGAACATGTCGTTGCAGTGTGCTCTTTGCCAAGCATGAATGAAACAAATCTAGCACTGTTATACAGGTCAAAAAAAGGAGAAAGGAAGAGGTGGAATTGTTGTGTGGGTGGAGTTTATATCACACAAATAATTGGAAAATTATGAATTTACATTGTTTTTCTCACTGACCTTTTATTTATCAGATAAAATTTATTTGCATGCTGAACAACTGGCTTTGATTCTTTCTATAGCACACTTCATTCACTGAAACAATAATGGCCAAGAAACTTAAAAGAATATCGCCGGTACAATCAAGCTTAAGAAAGGAGACCTGCATTTTAAAAACTTTTTTATTGAAGTTTCCCAAACAGATCCCTTTCTAATCTGTCCTTCTGTGCCATATCCATGAGACTCAGCACCCATTTCTCAGAGGAAGAGATCAAACAGCTACTTGTACTAGTCATCATCAAGTATATCCAGAGAGATACTAGTGCCTTTGCACGTAAGAAATGATACCCAAAATCAAAGAACAGAGCCATGCCACTGGAGCTGCCTGGGTCACCATGTACAGTACCCTCCTGTCATCAGGAACCAATATAATAATACCTGTGAGGGTATTAAGGTCCGGTTTAAACTGAGACGCAGTTTTATGCCTATACCTCCAGCTGAACACTTGTCATAAAACCTCACCCTCCTGATGGACTTCATCCAGAATCTATCTGTTCCAAGTTTATATCCAATTGTTTGACACCTTACTCTGTATTTTAATGTAAATGCTCCTCCTTCCTGTGTACCTGCCACCAGTTATAATAATAGAGAGCAATCACATTCGCTGTCAGTCTTCAGTGCAAAGGACCTAAGGTTTGGCTCAGATACAGGTGTGAATGCAACCCATCATTCAGTGGTTAATAAAGATCCAGTCCATCTGCATTCACTTACTGCATTTACAGTAGATAGGGTGAATAGGTATTTTCACCCTATAAAAATTTTAATTGTGAAACTAAAAGTACAAGTTATATAATCAGATTTCAGCATCACCTGACATTCCAGCTTTGCTTACATTAGTGTTCAGCTCCCAGTCATTAAAGGATGGATTCGCTTTTTGGCAAATAAAGCAAACAACTTTGCAAATTTAAATTATATCTGACCTGCCCTCAAGTATGTTTAAAGTGGGCCAGATGTAATGGGATGTTCTCAGCACTACCTCACTGACATGCATTTGGTCTCAGAATTTAGGGCTAACCTTTCTTGCAATGATTATACGTTTGTAAATACATATATACAGTATGTACATACATACATACTCCAGTCAGAGAAAGAACAATTGTTTGGGGTCCAAAAACTAATCTCAGGCCCAATCAAGTAACAAAAATTCTAGGAATGGCCAACTTTAAACTTTTGACCTGAGCTTTTTGCCAACTCATTGCCTCTCATCCTGCCCTAGTTGACAGAAGGGCAGATGAAAGTGTCTTGTCATAATGCAGCATTCAGCTGACTTTCCTGGTCCTACCCATTGATATTTTCCAGTTTCAGTGTCTATGTCTCCCTGATTTCCTGGAGAAGGTGCATAAAACAATCTCTCCCTTCCTCTGGCTGGGCATTCATACACAAGCTTCTAGTGTAAATGGGAGGGAGCCAGGAAAAGAATCAGGAATTTGTTGCGTGAAATGTTGCAAACATGACCCCTTGCCATTTGATAGAGATGTCCATTCTAAAGCTGATTGAAAACTGACTTTTTGAAAGTACTGCAGAAATATATTGTAGCTTTTAATTCTCTAAACTAAATACTACTATTTCTTTTTTAAGGGTTGACAGGACCAGAGACTGCGTGAATCCTCCCTTAGATGAAGATTTCTGCTTTCATGAGGCTAGTTAGGAAAAGTAACATTTAAATGTCAGTATTTCCCCATTTGGGACGCACACACACACACACAAAAAGTTCCTTTTGGCCAGAAGAGTATCAAGTTACTTTTATAAAGCACCCCTTCCACTTCAGATAAGACATTTACATATCATCATCAAATACTTACTAAGTCAAGCTAAGTCAGAATTTGGCATATATTTCCAAAAATAAATATTTGGTCATTAATATCAAAGATCTCCCTCAGTGCATTGCACATCGCAATACCTCTGGTATGTGAGCACCTCAACTTACCCCTCCTCAGTTTAGACACTTCATAAGGGCACCCAGCAGCCAAAGGGCTCTGCTTAAGTCTTGCCCAACTTTACACCTCACACTCTAGCAACCGTCAATTGGATGGTTGTGGATAGGTGGGTGCTAGAGGGCCATCCAGCTCACCTGAAATCAGATACCAAAGAGTGTTCCCTTGCTATAGTTACTACAGATCAAGGTTTTAAAGGTTTAAGGGTTTAAATCTTGCCCAGGCCTCCCCAAGATCCCCAAAACACAATACACACCATGTTCATGCAAGAGCTCTTAGGATCTCTCCTCGTGTCTCAAAGAGCTATAGACACGAGGTCAGTATACCAGTTCCTGCTGAGCAGGACTTCGTAGTATGTTATTAAACCATTGTTAAGTTCCTCAGACAAGCTTAGAAAAAATATATTGAGTAATCCTGCTGTTGAGAGACCTATAGTGTATAACCCTCACATCTGGTACCTCAGTTAAGAGCCTAAACATAGGGTTGAAAGTAAGTGGCACTGGTGCATGCTTTGTGAAACAAATGCATTTGCATTAATGTGAAGCCCCTGATCTTTTTTCTGACATGGCAGTATGCTTAGGTAAACATTTGCAAGCACTAGCTTCTCAGGAAAGGCTTTCTTTACATAGGCAAATCTAAAAACTCAGATGTCAAGTAAAAGAGATCAGTTTAGGTGCATCTTCTTGTCAAAATGTAGTAGTAAGGCTTGTCTACAAAGAAAACCAGCCTGGAATAGTTATTCTGCAATAACTATTCCACACACAGCATTCCACCATTGCTATTTTATAATGGTACCCCTAGGGACACATGGCTGAGTTAAACCACAAAAAGGCACAATTCAGACAGAGTAAAACAGTCCCCCCCACAGCGAGTGTGGACTTGCTAACTCTGGCGAGCTCTTGATTCGCTCCCTAGTACATTTGCATCCACAGCTGATTGAACTTTTATCATCTTCTGGATTTTTAGTCTGCAAAGCTGATATCTAATAGAACCCTAGAAATTAGAATAGGACTTTCGGTAGCTGGCCATTTCCATCATGTTCCTGCCAATTATTTGCTGCTATACAGGGATTTAAATGCTTTGTCCACTTAAATTATCATGCTTGCAAAACAGAAAGTTCTGACCCTTCCCTTTGGAGGCTAATCTATGGCACAATAGAAATCACTATTAAGAAATATGCCTGATAACCATTCATTATTTGCCTCTGGTTGTTTTTTTCCCACTCTTTGAACACTGTTTCCCTTAGGGGAAGGCCCTTTTGCTATCTTTGCAGAATGCAGTTGACAATAAGGGCTTTTTGGCTGTATCTTTTCAAAAAAAACAAGCAAATGGTCATAGTGGTGCCAAGGAGTTTTATTGCCAACAAAAGTGCATGAAGGATGGTCTGGATGCCTGAAAAAGCAGCCACTGGAGCCACTTGGAGAATGACAAACTCTTACAACCCCTCAACTTGAGCCCCAAATCAAACGTGTTCATTATTCTAAGACAAGTGAAGCTAGGTTACCCAAACTGCTCTGTTGCTAAATATATGACATGTAAATAGCCTGTTGTTTTCTTGCCAATACAGTATGCCACCTCCTCCCCCCCCCACCTCTCCTTACGTAACCTTATTAAATAAAGGCTGAAGAGCCCTGAACAGCACAAGTAAAAACAGGCAATGGATTTAAAAGAGGGGTGTGTGAATTGCTTCTGACAAACAGGTCTTCCTTTGCTGAAAGGGGACTCAGGGTTTTTCATTAAGAAAAAAAAAGGGGGCATTTTTTTTTCTTGATTGTTTCAGAAGAATATTGTCATAACAAGCACTTTCATCTGTAAGTGGAAAAACCCCATATAGAGAGTAAATTAAAAAAGCTAGTAACAGTCAAGCAAAACCTCCTGCCTTGCTTTTCAATACAAGATTTATTCTCTTTGGTACTGAGAATATTGCATAACCCTAATAATATTATAGCTTATTGCATTGTGTCGTCGTACTATGTGAACTTGTGCTGTGACACGTCCACATTCAGGTGTATCAGACATGCTGGCAACACCTATGACACAATAAACCTGAACTATGACAATTCAAGCTTGATGGGACATGTGGCATTCCGACCTACTGGGCTGGAACCCTTCTGCTGTATATACACATTGGCCAGGCAGCTTTAGACCGCCCTGTATTATAAGCTGTGGACCTACGTGCCAGCAGAAGGAGTTAATCACATTGAGAACAAGTGTGAGCAAGTGGGCACTGGCCAGTAGTACCTGTTCAGCCCACCAGTTTGGGAGCAGATCATGGAAAAATGAACTCAGGAAGGAATCTGTATTATTTAATATCCAAATTGAAGAAATAGTGAAGGGCCTGTGTTCCAGTTCCTAAACTATATTACTTTTAGCTTTTGTGTTGTGAAGCAGAAACAAAACTACACAAAACCCCAGCTGTGCCCTCAAAAACTCATTCATTTTCCCACTGCTATTAGTTGCCTGTTTCTAAAGGAGGCTTTTACATCTGCAGGACATTAGAATATCCTTCAGCATTTGTGAGCAATGCAGTGAAGTTAAGAAAAGCTGCAAACAGTTACCTTGGGACTGAGAAATTGTTTCATAGTCATAATCAGCTCTAAAGTGCCAGTCTGAATGAGGCAGCAGAATGCCCAGAAAGGTAGCCAAAAGAGGTCTGTAAGCCTTTTCAGCCTTCCTAGTTCTTCTGTTCTTAGCAACTCTGCCACATTCTCAGTGACGGCCCTTCTTGTTTTGGCAACTTTTTCTACCCTTGACTCCAACTACAGTTGATAGGATCTAATACATTTTAATAGGGATCAAAGCACAGCCACATTAATTCTGTAAATGACCCTAATAGCTTTCAAATGTTTCTATCAATGCTTTTACATCTTTAGTAATAAGAACGTGGAATTATTTGTAGACTGTAAAATAAAAGGGAAAATTGGCTTCAGACACAAGTTTTACTGCCAATAAAACTGTATATAACCATTTGCCTATTTTTTAACAAAGATGAATTAGTAGTATGTATTCTAAGAATAGTCTGAAAAAAAAAAACCCTTAGTTTTGTCCTTGTGCCACATTTGTCTCTTGTCAGAATAAGGTGAGTCTGAGAAATGCAGCATCTTGTAGTTTTCCTGATCTCACTTTGCTGCTGTGCCCCACTGACAGGGAAGAATCACATTCTTCTATTCTTCTTACTACTATTTCTCAGCAAATCAGTTCTGAACAGTCTAACACAATTAGAAATGCAGGAGGGCAATGGCTTTGAACTTACTTTTCTTTCTAATTTTAGGAGGTAATAAGATTATTTAGTACACAGATTCAAATTCTTCGTCGTGACATTGCAACCTGATAGATTTTCTCTTCTGCTCTCACAATGTCTAAAACCAAACACTGATGGTAATGATTCAGAAGTGCTTGTTCAATAGCTCCCATATTGCGCATATTTTAAAATTGAGGATGAAAAAAAGCTTAGCCTTTCATAGCCTAGCCTACCAAGAATACTTGATATCTATTAGTCAGAGCCGGTGTCATTGAGAATGGTCAAATAAATCTCTTGGAATTGTTTCTATTTTCTGATAGGATAAGAACACAAATACTTTCAGAATGATCTTTGTTGTATACAAATGTACAAATGTAGCAATTTAATTTTAAGATTATCCTTACTGGTAACTTTCAGCAGACATCAGTACCTGCAGTCAATTTTCTTACTGTAGGAATCAGACTGAGTAAAAAAGTATTTCAGAAACTGATGCAAATCTCTATCAAATTTACATAGGCATTTTTACTGGAGATTAAAAGTTTGTCTCAGCTGAGAATAAGTTAGTAGAAACAAAAATACAAATAATCAAAGCCCCACCTCTACAAATTGGAATGGCATAGCTTCCAAAGGGAATATCTACAAGAGGTCCTTGCGCTGATTCAATAAATTCTACTAAACGGGTGCCCTACATGCCGGTGTAAATCCCAGACCCAGAATGTAAGTGCTTCCCACTGATTCAATACAATAGAAGCTCAACATTGTTGAATTAAATCCATGTAAACATTCAAATAAATATAGAGGAAATGATTTTATTATTCTTTTCATTCAGCTGTAATTTGGAAATGTGGAAATTTCATGCTTCTTTTTGAAAATAGTATACCAGTAGAACTAGGCCCAAATTCCTACTTTTGAAACTCAATCCCAATCTGATTGTTTCCAAAGTTGAAGTTTTCTTTGGCTCCAACACATTGATTAAGGTTCTTCCAGATGATGAAAAAAACGTTGTTTCACAATGCAGCAATCAAAGCAAGAATGCAAGACTCTCTCTTCTCATTTGTCTGGTCATAGAAAATGTTAGCCTTGGTCCTCATTTCCTCTAGCCAAGCAACATGCAAGGATTTCAGCCTAATAAAAGCCTCATTAGTGACACTCTCTTCTGAGAAGCTGAGATCTTCTGCTTGGTGAAGAATAACACAGGGCTCTTCCGAAAACGGGACATATACACTGACTTGATTCTAATGAAATATCATTGGCATGTTAGCTTCATCATATGTTTCTCTCATTTGCCAGAGTAGAAATCTACAGAAATTACTTTTCACTGAGATTAAACCAATATCCAAATGACATTTTACCTACATAATGTGTAAATACGAAGTAAAACCACTCATGAGACATCTGCCACTTTGCAGCTTCTTCCCAATATAGCCCTTTGCACTCCAGCATGATTACTAAAGGCCTGAAGACAACTTCTGCTTCCAAAGTTTGAAACCCAATCCTCAGCATGATCCTGCATTGTACAAATCAAGACATAATACTAGATAACCAAAAAACAGGCCTGTCTCTTAAACCACAGGAGAGTTTCAGTACATTTAGGCTAGTTGTTCTCTATACATTTTGTATTGTTCTTCTCTTTTTTAAAAAATAGTGAAAGCTACAATGTCCTTTCTTCCTCAGCTTTCTTAGGAAAATCCCTTTTTTCTCAACAAGAGAATTCACCATTTTTCCTCTGGCAGTACACTTGGAAATATTCCCACACCTGTTGGAATGGGAGGACTATTCTGGCAACAAAAGTACTGGGGAAAGGCAGAAGGGAGGATGAACAACCGGAGTTTCCATTTTGTTTCCTCCAACCAAGGCAAGTAAACCTGTTAAATTCTTTCATTGATAGAATTAAAAAGCTCCCCTGAACCTAAAATATCTGACCTGACAGTAGGTCTGCTCTGCTGAATCCCCTTCATTCTTATCTATTCAAGAAGAAAGACAATCCCAAATTACAGTAGGCCATCTTCAATTCCAGACAAAGAAGGCTGATAAGGCAAAGTCTTTTTTCCAAGCACAGGAAATAATAACAGGTGGTGGAAGACCTAGTCTATCTTGCTGTACACATTGCAACTTTACAAAAAGGTTTTACCTGAGAACTGCATTATCAGATCCTCTGTTCTTGTGAATTCTCAGGGTTGATTTTCTTTCCCCGAAGCAATGGTTGTGCATGTTAAATGTTAGCTTTATCTTAAACTTCCTTGTGCAGGCATACAGACCTGAGAATGGTACTGTTCTCCAAAGTCTGATTTGTTTAAAACTAATTGTAAGACAATAGTATTTCTCTCTTGACATTTGTTTTCCTGTTAAAGATAATGTTGGAACCCGTGACACGACCACATCCAGCTGCACCAGACACATCAAAATCAGTGACAGGATGAAACTAAATTACTAGGCCTTTTTGTGGCTGGGGCACCATGTGATGCATCACAATGCAAGATGACAATTGAAACATTTTAAACTGTAGTTCAAACCACAGCAAAGAAAGCCTCAGGACTTAAGATCAGAGAGAGAGAGAAAGAGAGGTGTTTGCGAACTGTAAAAGAGGAAAGGATTTAGCTCTTTGCTTCTTCACAGGTTTGCCATCTCTGACTTGCTGCCAATTGCCCAAAGGGCTTTGACATCTGAAGGACATTATACAAATCTACAGCACTCAGGAATAGCGGAGGAAGAAGGGAAGCATTTGAGTCATATGTGGATGAGATCTAAGCATTCCTGTGTCCCTTACCACTGCCTTCATGGGCAGAACTAATCAAGCATTGAATGGACCATGAGACTGGCAGGAAGAGGCCACTATCACAGATAAGAAAGAAGCTGTCCAAGGCTTTATTACAAGAGTCACTGAGACAACAACTTAACGAGCAGACTTTTAGAGCAGGCTGATTCTTTAAAATAGGCATGTGTAGGATATCATCAGAGCTGTAAAGTGTACCGTGCTTTTGGGTAGTAAATTCAATACAACTGTGGACAAAATAGTCAAATAGCAAATGGTTCACTAGGTTATGCTTTTCTGATTAACTATCCAAACTGATGAAAATATCCTTTTCTCAGGTTGCAACCTCAAAATTTAAAAAATATGAAGAAAGAGCTTTCTTTTTAATATGCAGGTCTCAAATGTTGATTCTTTAGCACAAATTGACACAGTCAGAAAAATGTTGCTTTGCTTTCTGCATCTCCTCAATCTTCCAGAATAGCCACAATCATTTTATATTTACAAAATTAGGGGTGTTTAGGCCTCAATGCTGCACAAATATACTGCTCAGAAAGTCAAAGCTGTGTAATTCCCAGCTGAAGAGTTATTGCCACTAACAAAGACTCCTAGGTCACATTGTGTGCAGACTTTGTGGCAAGTTCAGATTCTTTGTCCTTGTTTTCCAAATATGTCATTACTTAGCTGAATATTACCTGTGACTCAACCTTCTGCGAAGCCCTTCTTCTGTGTCAGTTTAGTGGTATCTCCTGGACATGCAACAGCATCACAAAATACCCCTCAGATTACCCCCTCACATCATGCATATTCTCTTGCAATTTTTTATCTGCTTCTGCAAAGAAAAGCATAACATTCCTATGTTTCTTTGAGTGCTAGGAACCCTCTTTGAGCTCTACAAAGTGGTCAACAATTTTTTTCCATTCTGCCTTTGATTGCAGTTACCCAGATATTTCACATTGGAGGCATAGCCAGAATTTCATTTCAGCCAGTTTATTGCAACTAATGATAGGTTTGGGACCTGGATTTGAAAATTAGGCCTAGATTGGGTGGAGCTATTCCAATGCTGCAGAAGCCAGAAGATCTTTCATACCAATCATTTGTGGTTGTGTGGGCCAAATGAAGATGATGAGAGCAAAAGATAAGATGTCCATTTTTGTGTCTAGCAGAGACCAGTCAAGAGTGAGGAAGGCCTGCCAAGTACAAAGGTGGAGAAATACTTTTATCTGGTAGTGGCATTTCAGCCACCATTTTTTAACTTAATTTTTAATTTTCCAACCACCTGTTTTAAGTATTCAAATATCTATGAACTGTTATATACGGACTCTGGAAATAAGCATCCATTCAACAGGTTTGTTTCAGAGAGTTGCTGGCATGGGACTCTGCTTCATTCCAACTCTAAGACAGCAACGGATGATTGGTCCCATATGTACACAGCATACACGAGCCTTGGAGCACTCTTCAAACAAGATTTGATGTGTAAAGCTATTATTTTTCCCCTTTTGCTCATCCTTGAAAGCATATCAGAAGTATTACTTCTTCCTGCAAAATGCTTGTAAGCAGTTTAAGTTGAAGAGGAGAAAGTGAGCCTTCCCACTCATTATGTGTAATTTTCTTCTGATTTGTTTTGATTCGTTTTAATGGGGATGGAACACCATGTAGGTGTGGGCGTAGATCATGGGGTGGGTAAAATTTATGGGGAATGGGCTGAGTAAGCAAATTTGAAACTACCTCTCAAAATGATTCTTCATACAAGCCTTGGGGAGGCAATCAGACACTTGTTTTAGAGTCCCTTGACAAATCCCCATTCTCTGTTTCATAAAATTGTGAAAGCAAAGGATTGTGCAGCCAAAATTTAATGGTCATGTCAGCTTGTTCTACTCAAGAATTCTGTTTATTACTACAAAGTCTGTTGTCAGTAAAACCATGTGTCCTCCAGTCCAGAAGACCACATACGTCGTGTGTGTCTGCTCACATCTAAGGCTGTTGACTCACCTCAAAGAGGCAGCCATCTCACAGCATTATCAGGGTTTCCCCAGGCTGGCCCAGAACTCTTTATGTTGAAGGACGTGTACAGAAATAAAGGGCAGAAATTGTAGAGCAATTCTATGTGTGGGAGAGGGATTTTATCCATACATCCATGGCCCCTTAAGAAAGTCAGCTAAACGTCAACAGGCTGCTCTAACTTTTCCACAGTCCAAGTGTGGCAACCCAGAAGAAGGTAGGGGTTCAGAAAGGGAAATGCCCAGCAGAACAACTCCTCTGAAATCACACGTCCACAAAGCTGAAAGGGCTAGAGAACTGCAAGGAGGGGCAAAAATTTATTGCAAATAGCAGATGTCTGGAAATTCATGAGTGTATCAACAGGTTGCCACAAGTCCTGCAAATCCCACCCACCCAGAAGAAGAAACCTATGAAAATTCTGCAGGGGGAACTCAAGAGCTGCTTTCAGTGGAAGGAAGCAATCTGACCTATAATTAAGTTTTCATCTCCCATTATTTATCCGACATCATAGCATCTCATCCAGCATCTACCTTGCTGACACTGTTTATTTAGTTAGTTCATTATATTTCTCTATAATTTGTTGCAGTTGAGCTGAATACAATGGCTTAGAAAAACATCATTCCAAACACTTTCATCATCACAACTTTCTAAATGTCCCAGCCCTGCTTGTTGCCAAGCAGAGAAAGAAGCATTACTGTTTCTGTCACACTTGACTGCAGTCCTTTGCCTCTAAAAATACACTCACACCTGCTCTGGGACCTGCTGTCCATTCATCCTCCACTAGCCTTCAGAAGTGATGAATGTGGAGGGTAAAAGAAGATCTAGGGAAATGCATAAATGCAGGATGTAAAAGAAAAAGATGAGTGACAGAAAGACAGTGACCTGCGTTTGGCACACCCTGCTTTTCTAGATTGTAATTTCACATTATCCTTTGTAAGCTGTATGTTCTTTTCCTGACTGGGGCTGGGACCATCTTTTGTGTGATGTGGTAATAAAGCTTCAGGTACAACAGGTATGGGGCCATTAGGCAAGACTGCAAAGGGTCTCTGATCAGTTACAATCAACAAAACTTGACTGAGTCTTAATTTACTGTGAATGAAATTGTGCCAGGATCTGCATCATTTATGTGCATCAGTTAGACATGCACAGACCTGTGACGGGCTTCTACACAGCAGGAATACCATTCATAAAGAATAAAGCCAGGGAGACCTGGTAGTTCAGGTCCTGTGTGCCCCATAGATGATTGGAGACAGCCATCTTCGTATGAAAAACAACAAAATAATGAGGATCAGCAGGTCTGATTCTGATTTCAATTATATTTATGTAACCCAGGAGTGACTCCACCAAGATGTGGAGCAGTAATGGTGGAAACGCAGTGGCAGGCCAAGAATGTGTCTTAGGTAAATAGGCTTCATCCGTAACACTGCCAGGGCATTTTAGACGATTCAGTAATCAGAGGTGTGACGGCAGTGCGGTCATGTTCTAGCTAGCTTCAAGAGTATGGCAGGGAATCTGCAGATGTGCAGGCTGTGGAAGGAGCTCCATATGTGTTTTGGAAGGAGGGAATGAGAGCCATGAAGCTTAAACCACCATATCTTCCTGGCTATTGTTAGTGTTAGATGAAAGCTGGTTTCAGTATGTCTCACATGCTGTGATTGCAGCTCTGAGTAAAGTGTAAGCATAGTGTTGGAGGCTGGCAGACATAAGCTATGCTTACTGTAAATCTTAGCAAAGAAGTGCATTTATTTAAGGCACATGCCAGGTAGTTCCCAA
This sequence comes from Psilopsiagon aurifrons, assembly GCA_025447955.1. NCBI lineage: Eukaryota > Metazoa > Chordata > Aves > Psittaciformes > Psittacidae > Psilopsiagon > Psilopsiagon aurifrons. The sequence goes on along the minus strand of JAOEHY010019829.1, from coordinate 63,954 downwards.
GAACTTTGAGGTACTGCAGATGAAAAAGTCTTTCCACAGACGCAGAAGGACTTTTATTTCTTTGTCATCTTTTTTCCCTTTTCTCTGGCAATCAGATGAACCAAGGGATGGTTTTGATTCAGAATCTGGAGCAGATATGGGGAGGATTGATTCACGATCCTTTTCTCCTTTTTTTCACTTTTAATGGGCTGACAGACTCTGCTCCAGGCCTGTGTTCCAAAGGCCTGATCCAAACCCCACTGAAGTCAATTCCTGTAGAGTGAAGCGTGATGTGAACTTGGCTGCAAAGTAGTACTAAACTACCACTCTGTAAAGAAACATAGACTGTCAATTTTTTCTTAATTGACAAAACTATTAAACAATTCCTAAGAAAATCTACCAAGCCTTCTTCCTGCCAAAGCTTTCTGTCCTCTGCTCTGTACCTCACTTTTCAGCACTTTTTGGCACTCCCCACTCACAGATAACCTGGCATCTGTCCTTGAGCCATGGCAGAAACACCTGCCTGGTCCCATGCTGTGTTTTGCATCTCCTTTGTTCCCTGCAAAATGTTCCCAGTCAAGCTCACGTGGGCAATTGAAGAAAAGGTTACACTGTGTAACAGAAAAATATAAACAACCAAGATGTACCTGTAGCAGGAACATTTTCTCTCATCTTCTCCTGTTGCAAAAATCTTTGGCATTCATATGCACACATACACACACCCTGCCCATCCTTTGCTGTCCTCTTTGCTATAATGACTGCATAAGATTGAAAACTCCTGAGGGCAGGGTCCTGATGTATAGCTTGCTCTCAAAAGCGTCATGCACGTCTGGGCTGTTGTTCTAATGATCAGGGTAAGGCTGTCCATCAACATACCACATTACCACACTAAGCAGGCATCTGGTCCTTACACTGTAAAGTCAGAGCTTCAGAAAGTTCTTTTGAAAATCCCACTTCAGCAGAGAAGTAGAGGTGTTTGTGCATGTTTAAACATGTAGCCCTGGGGCTGTGCAAATAATGACCTTTATCAGCTGACCTCCTGGGCTGAAAAATTGTAGGGTAGAAGCATCTCAATTTGGATAGACAAGGAATTAAAATAATCTAACTGGTCTCACTCTAAAATGTCATTTCATTCAACAGGAAAAGCTGCATTTGACTGTAAATTAGATGTTTCACTTTTGGGAAATTTTGAATTCCAAAGGAACTGAAGAGGACAGATCACAGAATCCCAGAATGTTTGAGGCTGGAAAGGACCTCTGGAGATCATCTAGTCCACCCACCCTGCTCAGTCAGGGCCATTTAGGCTCAGTTGCCCAGGTCCATGTCCAGGCAGCTTTCAAGTATCTCCAGGATGAAGACTCTAACAACCTCTCTTGGCAACCTGCACCAGTGTTTGGTCACCCTCAGAGTAAAAAAGTATCTCCTCATGTTCAGGTCCAAAACACTTTAGGGATGGGGGTGTTGATATCCTTCTCTCTTAAACACCAGGAGAAAAGCTGGGCGGCAAGTTTTAATGTCCATCTATCTCTCAGGGGTGAATAACCAAGAAAGGCCATGAGAATGCCCTCAGATAAGAATACTACAGTCACTTTTGTTACTCTGGACAGACAATCTGGCAAAACAGGAGCCACACTGAATACCACCTACTCCATTTACCAGCAGGCTGACCTCATTGTCATGACTCTGAAGCTGTTTCACTGTCTTGTTACAGGACTGTGTAAGTACTTTAACACAAGCAGAGCACTTCCCACGGGAGAGGCACATCTCAATACATTTATAACCTCATGGCTAACAGTGGCTCGAGAGGTGGAAGATGTTAGTGGAGCTCTAAAGCCTCCAGTGCTTCAAGGCAGAGGTTTGCACGTAAGGACTTTAAACCAGGACATTTTTGTAGGTATTTTTCAGCAGAGGCAGCTGAGTCTCCTTCTCTTGTATGTATCCCATTTCTTATAACACATTCAGATAGTCGTGGAGGAAGTGTGTGAAGAGTGACTTCTGACATGCTAGTTAAAACATTCTCCTGGAAGGTGTGACATGCAGGACACTCAGTGCTGCTCCAATTAGCGGTTAATTATTTACACAAAGAGGACAGTGTAAACAGGAATGAGTGACCTGGCCCTCAGCCCCTGTCTCCTGGATTAACTGAGAGGCAGCAGACAAAGAGAAGGGGAGGGTGCAGGATCAGCTCCCCAGAGCAGGCCTCTATCTGCTATAGATTGCATTTCTTCCTGTGAATTGTTGGTTAAACAGGACACTCTCCATCAGCTCTGTGACCCTAGCCCTCTACTCCTGCTGCTATTCATGGCAGTCAACCTCAACCCACAAATAGTTTCACGTTGACAAAAAGTTGCCCAACGCGTTGAGTCTTCACCAGAAAGAATTCACCAGCTCTACAGGACCATTAACAGTCAGAATGGCCACCTGCACAACTCCAGCTTTCCGAGTTCCTTTCAGATTGCTGAAGCAAGCCAGGTAGCTTTACCTCCAAGCTCTTTTAAGGTGCTGCTGTCAGATTGCCAGGCATTTTAGGGTGTTTTGAGTGCAATGTCTTATGTATGTGCTAAGTGTTTGCGCAATGCCAAGCACAATGGGGTCCTGACTCTGGCAGGGGTGCCCAGACACTACTATCATTAACTATAATTATGACTGATTACCCAAATCACAGTTCACGTCATAGGGCAGGCTCTTTCCCCTGCTCAGAGGCCGCAGGAGCTCTGCCTGAGAGCCAAGCCAGAGCACTGCACCCTGGGCCACCAGCCCTGCTTCCCTCACAGGGGCAGGGGGACAGGCAGCAGGCCAGGCTGCCCATGCACTCAAAGAAGAAAGCAGAGGTTCCCCTTTAACCTCTGCTTGCGGCCCTTGTACGTCTAATGGCAACTCGGCTAAAATACTCTTGCGCTCTTCCCCTCAGGGCTCTTTGCTAGCCAGCAGGAGTAGGGCTGTCTGCCAGGGCCTGTTCAGTTGCACTTTGACAACCCAAAAGCCAACGTCTGCGGTGCCCTTTTCACCATGTGAGGGGGTATCTTGAGCTCAGAGACCATATATTCATCACATCTTAGGACAGGCTTGTTAAAACAAAGGGAGAACTATGAAATGCTGTTTGCATCCATCTACTTGGCATTAATTTTGTCACACACAAATTAGTAAGCCCTGCATATTGGAGAAAGTATAGAGAAGAAAATTATAGCTGCTCATTTTCACATACTTAATTAGACTCCGATAATTATCTCTCTGTATGTTTTAACTCTGTAAGAGCAACACGTAGCCTGTGTGCACATGGCAGCAAATAATTCAGAGACTGAGTCAGTTAATGTACATGAAGCTGTTCTACATACATTTATCTATACTTCAAAATGTACTATTTTTCAAGGCACTCCATGCACTTCACTGGTATCTACTTGTCCAGTGTGATACTCCCGTCAGTGCTGGCCTGAAATTAGAAGACGTTGTCTAGAGTCTAGGCTGGTGAAGTCTAGGCTAGCAGACATAAGTCTCCAAGTCAGAGCTGGTTTAGGCTGGGATGACTCTCGAAGCATCAATTAAACAACTTTACAAGAAAGTCAAACTTCATCTTCCAGTTGGAGGAACAGGAACAGAGGACAGATCTGGGAGCAGGATTTGGGCTCTACAAGTTTCATCATGGCAGACAAGATTGTTCAGGACAGAATCAGGCTCACCAGTGTCTGGTCTGTGAAGGCTCACCCCCCAAATCATAGTGCACCATTGCTGCTACTCTTCCCTGTCTAGAATATGAATTTCAAAAGCCCTTGGTAATAATTTCCATCAAGTTGTGTAGGACCTTGCTGATGCTTTTGTTTTTTAAAATGCACCTTTTGAAGTTTATATAAAACATGCAGCATAATATTTTGGGCAGCAAGCTGTGAAAATGAAGTTGCAAGTCTGTGATTTCAGTTCTAGTAAGGGGATGATATATTTTGCCCTTGAACAAGGCCTGATTAACTACAGTTGCTGCTGCACTAGGATGTACCTAGCGCTTCTTTCAACTGAGACTGAAGTGTTTTTAAAATGACCTTTGCAGAAGTAGCAAATAGCACTGAAGATTTGAAATTTTATATTCAGCAAAAACATTTTAACTTCTTCCTGTGTGATTTTTCTGTCTCATTTTTCAAATATAAAATATTTTGCTGATATTGTGAATTTAGAGTATCCCATTCCCAAATTTATGCCATGAGACTGTTTGTCTTATATTTCCCTCACAGACACTCAGCTTACCACAAAACCAGGCCATTGGACTCTTTTTTTCTTCATGTCTCCATCTAAGCAACTCTTAGAGTCATACTAAAGTTGTTCACAAATACTTGCAACATTTCATCTCCTTAAGTTTTACATAGATAAGACTGATAACAATGGGTTTTAATACTTTTCAATCAGAAAAAAGTTCATTTTAAAACTTTTTGCCTAGAAGGATTGACCTGCTGAACAAGGGGACTATTTTTTCCCCAAAGTTGATAAAAGCCATCAATTTTAAGATTTCTATGAGTTATTTATTTTCCACTTAGAAATTGTTCTCAATGTAGAATTTTGCACTGAAGAATAAAGTTTAGAGGAGAAAAATTTGAGGTCATCTTTTTAACTTCACTTTAATGAAATGCTGATCTTGCTTAATGAAACATTTTGCCTCGACCCATATTTTCCTGATTATCCTCCTGAGTTTCCTTCCAAGAGCACATCTTCTTGTCATGGGTTATGCAAAGAAAAACTGTTGAAATTTCAAAAACTCTTTGTGGACAGGGAAGCTATTTCTCATCCTCTTCCTCTGCTAAATATTTTGTGATCCTTGGAGGGGGCAATGATATACGTAGGTGGCATTCCTGTGGTGGACTCAGCTAGTAGCTGATTTTTGCTAGCTTTGCTGTGTGAATACAGACCTGAAACCTCCACTTGGCTCAGCCATGCAATGGGTTTGGGCTAACCACAGGGAGCAGAGGCTGTGCAGAAGCAGGGACTGTATCTGAGTGGTACCCAAGGATGTGGCTCACAGTGTATGAATCATTCAAGCATTTCTTCCAGTTCTATACCATTTTATTTTTTTAAGCCAAAAAGTCAGAGTTCTCCTAATTATGACAAAACTCTGACAAATGAAATGTAGATTTCATGATAGAATTTATTAATCTCCCAACCATCTCCATTCAATGGAGAGACAAGAATACAATATGCAGAGTGCTGAAAACCACCCTGAAGCTATGTCTACTGTGATACAGAGGAAAGTTCAGCTACATCCTTCTGAGTTTCATGAATGGAGGATGCAAATCTTCCACCTTAAAAGAGGAGCAGCAGATGGGATGTGTTGTCAGCCTCTTTGCCCTTGGCATTTAAGGCTTAAGGTCAGCTTTTGTTAGGTAACTTATTCATAGCAGAAGGCATCATATCCTAACTTTTCTATGAATAAGAAGAAAAGAATTATCCCTCCTAAAGTAATAATGCTCTTGGTAAATTCATTGTGTAATACTTTCAATATGCTTATATCCTTTCTAATTGCAAAAAAAAAAAAAAAATAATAATTAAAATCAAAATTTAAAAATTACACCATACTGTCAAGAGCCATAAAATGACCTAACTTGATGGCATAGTTCTGCTCTCTGTTTTGATTTTCAAAGCCATATTTTCTCAGCAAATCTTCCAAACAGCAAAAATATCCAGCATTACAGATGTTTACAATTACAGGCAACTGAACGAGAAAAGCAGACTTCACTATCAATCAAGATTTTGGTTTTGTTTATATTTGTTGTGATACCTACTTGTGGGCCCTTCCATGAAGTTGCACAATTGCAGCTTTTGAGGATTATATTTCATGGCCATAATAGAAAGGAAAAAGGTTTTAATATGTTTTCACAGTCTTATTATCTACTTAACCTTCCAGCATCATTACTCACCTAATTGTGAGCTTTATAAAAAGCCTCATACGAGATGTCTTGTTGTGAGTTCATAACAGAAAGCCTCTTAACAATTACTAGGATTTTTCCAAACCAAGCACTGACCTTGACAATCCAAACTGATCCCTGTTGGAGGCGATCAAACTATAAAGCCTTATGCTCTCTTCTAATAAGGAAATTAATCTCAAATTCCTTTTTCCCTCTGCATGTCCAGTGTGAGGTCCCCATGCTCCTCAGAGGTGGCTGAATAACTGCAGAGGTGCTTCTGAGTCCCTCCCTCATAAGTCAACTAGCTTTCCCTGACTTAAAAATAAATGGTGGTGAATTCAAAGTACATGGTGACCCAGACAGTTATCTAAGTTAAAACAATGTCTTCCTACTAAAGCATCAAAAAGATCTACATCCGTTTTCATTACATGTGTCTCTTTATACAGAATCCAGAGCTGTTTGCTGTATTGCACAAAACCAGGAACAGTGGTTTGTGCCTTTGCTAAAACATAAAGTAGCTCTTTTAGACATCCTTGATTTTACATCTTGAGATGTTTATATGATTTTGTCTCTATCACTGTCATGGGACACTAATACAAACAGAGACCTGCTTCAGTCTTGCTCCAGTGAGGACCGTAACTCCCATGCTTTTGCACCAGTAAAGTGCCTGGCATAGGAAAGAGCTGAGTTCAGAGGCAATTGTGGGTTTGTGTTTACCTGACAGCTATAAATTCTCCCTCTAAGTGTTATGCTTCGTTTTTTTCCTTTTTTTTTTTTTCCCCTCTTGTGCAGCAAGCTAACTCAGAAGTGTCTTTTGAGGCCAGACAGGACCAGGACAGGTTCTACCTGGAAGACCTCCTCCTGCTTCCACAGCCAAACACCAGTTGAGTCTCACAGGAGGTGAGAACTCAGTAATTGGTGCCCACCCACATCCCTTCAGAGACCACAGGTATTGATGAACATGCAGCACTGGCCTCACTCCCATTCTAGGAGTACAGGACACATCTGGGATGCAGCTAGACATGTGCCAGCTGCATACACACACTGTCATACACCGTTCCAGGGCAGGTAGCAAGTAAAAGGTACAAGGAGGCCCAGGCTCCCCCCCTTGCAGGCTGCCTGGGCAAAGTTTGGGTGTCCTGTGCAGAGGCTGGGTGTATATTCTTCCCACCTGGAAATCTTGACTGAGGGGGAAGAAGAAATTCTACCTTTTCTGCAGGAGTGATAATGCAGACAAGCAACCCCTGTTGTCCTCTTGTTGCCTGGAAGGTTCAGAGGAATATCCCCTACTCATGAATCAACACACAGGAAGCCTAAGCCTCCTCAGAGGCATCAGATCCACAGCACATGCACTCGCAGTGGACCACCTGATGCACAGGAGACCTGACGAACATGCTATGCATGTGTCAGCTGTCTGTGTGGTATGTGTGCTGCTGATGTAGCATGTCCCAACCATGTCAGACTTGTGTACCTAAGTTACATAGTACCCAAACCCTTATTTCTCCATGAGATTTTCCAGAAAGAACTTCATGCGTACTACAGTTGAAAACTCACTCTAAGTCCAAAACAGTCTGAACTTGAAGAAGGTCTAGAAGAAGTCAGAGCATGTTGGAACAATGATGTTTTGGTGTATTGTCTTCCTGCTGGAAGCATGCCACAAGAACATACGTGCAGAGTCTGACAGTCTTCCTTCATGAGAAACTGAATTTGTTTCAGCTTTTGAAAGTATGATTGCACATCAACACAGCAGCCATGCTTACCTTCCCTGTGTGGTAAGACCATTTGTCCTTTTGTAGACTAAAAATTATAAGGCTCTGATTCTACTGTCATTTATGACATATCAAGTACATCTGGATGTATCATATCATGTTCAAACAACCCTACTTGAGAAACCAGCCTCACAGAGAGGCTATCTTTGGGCCTGAAGGATCTCACAAGGAGGACCTGAGTTGTAAACTAGTGCTAGCTGGGAAAGTACACAAGGAAAGTATTGCTATACACCTATCTCCTTCTCACCTCGTTTTAAAGCAGCCAGCTAAAATTGACAGGTGAATTATACCCTGGAAGTGTACATTTCTCTCCATCCCTTTCACAAAGGGTCCCTAGCTGAAACGTAATTCAGTACATTAGAGTGCACATCCCTATTTGGTCAAACCACTGTAAGCTGACTCTCTGAATTTCCATGGAAAGTTTTGTTTTTTCATATCAGTGCAACCAGCATTCATCCCCTTGGAGATATTAAAATTCTGGTGAGGTGAATCTCCTCCATTTCCTATAGCCCAAGCAGCCCCATTGCCAGACCTCAATGTTTTCTGTAAATAGCGCAGAGCAGGGGGAGTAGAGGAAGAGGGAGAAGAGAAATCAACTTGTGGTAGAATGTCTTCTTTGATAATGCCCACAGATAATGTGTAAAGATTTGGCTGATTTTGGTGAAAGGCGTCTTACTATGGCCTGAAAGAGGAAAGATGTGAAACTATCACCCTTATACTTTGCTCACTGTCTAAAACATCTGTTATAGAAATATATGTATATATATATTTGGTGTATCTTCAGCTGACTTGAGCTGTGTAAAAGCTAAGCACATTGTCGAGATGAGGCATGTTGGCTCACAGCAAGGACAATTACAGAAGGCAATTCTTCCCAACCTATGAAGGTCTCAAAGATTTCAGCTACAAAGGGGTTTTATGCTTCATCCTCTATACTCATAGAATCATAGAATCATAGAATAGTTAGGGTTGGAAAAGAACTTAAGATCATCTAGTTCCACCCCCTCTGCCATGGGCAGGGACACCTCACACTAAACCATGCCACCCAAGGCTCTGACCAACACAGCCTTGAACACCGCCAGCAATGGAGCATTCACAACTTCTCTGGGCAACCCATTCCAGTGACTCACCACCCTTACAGTAAAGAATTTCTTCCTCATGTCCAATTTAAACTTCCCCTGTTTAAGTTTGACCCATTACCCCTTGTCCTACTACTACAGTTCCTAAGGAAGAATCCCTCCCCAGCACCCCTATAGGCCCCCCCTTCAGATACCGGAAGGCCGCTATGAGCTCTCCATGCAGTCTTCTCTTCTCCAGGATGAACAGCCCCAACTTTCTCAGCCTATCTTCATGCTCTCTTTGGGGAGAAAACTAATCTTATATTATCTTGCTTCTTCTAATGAGTTACAGAAATTACTAAGTTTAGTTATCACAGTCAGTGCCTGAACAAGATCATTGTCTTCTTCCTCTGCCTCTTCTCTGTAAATATTCAAGAATGTTAAATGCAGATCTCTGGGGTATGGCCAGCCAAATTTGCTTAAGAAGGTACATGGTACAATTTGTGTCTAACATCCGTGTTCATATACTCACCACTGTGGCAAACTTAGGCTGTTTGAGTACCTTTTTTAATCCCAGTGATCCAAGCAAGTCAGTATTAGTAGCACTGTTACTCACTCTATTACTCTAAGGCAGGGGAAGGACTGCATCAAATTCTGTTGACTCTTTTTCTGGAGAGCTGCCAAAGGGACCTGCAGAAAGAGCATGGGATCAGTCTGAGGGTGCACATCCCTGGGTGAGGCTTGTACACTTTATGGGTTGACATACAAACTCACAAACAGAAAACTGACATAACCTCCTCTGCGCTAAGCCTGTAATAACTAATCCTGCTTGATAGTAGGGGCACATTGTCACTTCTGAAAAGAGGCAATTCAAAGCCTATGGTCTTCAAAGCATCATATTTTGTCCTGCATCTTTTAGCGTGTTCTTTAAAAACAAACACAGTGAACAAGAGAGATGGGACTAGGATAGGGTTTCAGTGTACAACATGTCCAAAAGAGGTCTGCTTCAAGAGCTGTAACTTTACAATTTCCTTTTTTTTTCTGACATGAAATAATATCCATTTTCTTAAATTTTACTCTACTTGTTTTTTTTTTTTATTTGGTTGTGGTTTTTTGGTTTTCTGTTTGTGTTCTTTTTTTAAAAAAAAAATAAAAAGAAAAAGAATCTGCTTGCATATATCTTCCAGGCAAAGATCCAGCAGTAGTGCCCTGCTGGAAAAAATTACTATTGTTAGATTGCATGGTCCATCACAGACAGTCTCTCAAGATGCTCATAAAACTCTGGGACTCCCTTTCATTATGATCAAGTGTGTGGATACATGCAAAGCACATTTGCATCACAGAAAGCTGTGAATGGTGGGCACGTAATAACACTTGAAGAAGATGTACTACACTGTAGCAAGAAACAGAGTCATTTATGATTACTGAATGAAGGGCTGATAGTCCTCTACTTGACATGTGATTCTTTCTGCCTTAGCAAAAGTGATTTTAAAGGTTTCTTTTTCAGCAGTCATGGTATTTAGGATTTGTGTTGTGCAGACCTCCAATAATTAAATAATGGACCCATCAGTAATGGAATAAAGAAAAAGGCAATTACTTCCGATGAAAAGATCTTAGTCTCATTGGTAGGAATGGCACAGACCAACATATGTCAATATCCAGCAACTAGTTATTATTTCTTTTTCTCCCATTTTTTCCCTCTTTTTCTCTTTTCTTTTTCTTTTTTTTCCCCCCAGAAAAGTGGATTTACCATGCCAGATTCCATCATTTTCACACACATTCCACATATAGGGTTCCCAAAAATTATAACCACAGAAGCAGAACCATAGTTTGCTTAGGTCCTGACCCTGATAGTGACACCCATTCAACCAGTAGCTGCAAAAGAGCTAGCTACAAACCTGAGGTAATGCATGTGCCAAGAAGAATTGTTTCCACTGGGAAGCAGAACTGAAGGAATTACAGGGTTCTTGTTTATTCATGTACTTTGTCTACTAAAGGTTGCAGAAGGTTGGATGGTCCCTTTCTGGACAACTACCACTGGCCCAAGTAGCCATTGGATACAGTGGTCCTTGTGGCCATCAGAGGCTTTTCTGTGTCTTTTTAAGAAATGTGGACAACTACAGCATTCCTAGAAGTGCATGAAACAGACTCATTTTCCTATATCGTTATCCAATAGGTTTATGAGATATTCCAAATTATTCAAAACCAAATAATGGCTATACCCTTTTTACAGAATCCCCAAATGGCTGGGCTTGGAAGGGAGAGCTGGAGGTCAACTGATCCAACTCCTTGCTCAGGCAAAGCCATCTACAGCAGGCTGCCCAAAACCTTGTCCAGGTGGCTTTTGAGTATCTCCAAGAATGGAAACTCTACCACCTCTCTGGGCAGCCTGGTCCGGGATTCAATTACCCTAACAGTAACAAAGTGTTTCCCCATGTTCAGAGAGACCCTCCTGTGTCTCAGTTTGTGTCCATTGCCCCTGGTCTTGTCGCTGCCCACCACTGGAAAGAGCCTGGCCCTGATTTGTTTACACTCTCCCTTCAGGTATTTATACACATTGAGGGGAGGGTGTAAATGTGTATTTACATTTCTCTACTCCAGGCTGAACACTTTGAGATGTCTTTAGCAGCGGCAAAGGTGTGCTGCTTGAGCCTTTGCCATTTCTTGTGTATCTACAACATATAAAACTCCAGAAGCCAATTTTCTACTGCTACTAGGTTTAGTTCTCATGTAGCCTATCACAGAGCACAAGTCATGCATGCACCTTTCTCATGGAGACTTTATTTCTAACATGTAGCATCTTCCTCTCAAATATAAGATGTCTGAAAGAAAGTGCTTCACTATTTTGTGTACAATGTTTTAAAATCTTTTACAGTGATGAAGAAGAAAAAATGACTGACTTCTGTAGTCAACTGATTTATGGTTACTGTAACAAGCCAGTGTGTTTTGCCTGATGGAGGCTTTTTGTGTGAGGTTTTTTTTGACTCCCCATTCTGAGTAAAATATTTTTTCAAGCTAACAAGAACAAATAGGCAGGGGTTTTCAAATTATTTAGGAACCTACCTAATCTCAAGGGCAGCAAGGTGTCTAAGTGTACTTACATATCTGGGCCAGGAGAACCGCAAAGCCAGCTAAACCAGCTGGTAGGGCTATCACAGGGAATAGGTGGTGTCTCTGAGCAGTCTAGAATTAGCATAGCCTAAACCAGATTGAAAGCAAGGCCTGTCTTTTTAATAAGTGTTTGCCTAGTGACTCACATCATCTGGGCCCCCACCTCTAACTGGAGCTTTCAGACTGAAGCTGCTGTGATGCTATTACTAATAATAGTATCAGGAGCCATACCGCAGAGGGGTAGATACATACCCAGCAGTCACTGCAGCCTAATAGGGTGTAGCCAGCTCCAAAGGGGCTCTGGACAAGTTCCACCTCGATGATAGAGCTTGAGTTGTTCTCCACAGCTCTTTCAGATTGCATCTAAATACTCCTCCCTGGAACAAAGTCCTCAGGCATTTCTCTGCTTCAAAGCCTGCCTGCGATAATTAGATTGAACAAACGCTTTGTCGTAGAGGTTGGAAGAAGGAATAAACTTTTTCTTTAGTATGAGGCTCCTCGTAAATATAAGACCTTCCCTGAATCTTTCAGCTACATCCAGTCTTCCCACAGGTAGACATGGCTATTCTTTGCAGCAGCTGTTCATAGTTATATCAGTGTTAACTCAGTTTGGACTCAGAGTGCAATTCCACCTGCAAAATGACTAGATCTGCCTATGCCAAGTCTTCCTAGCCTTGCTCTTCCAGTGCATGAAGTGGGATAGGGACTCAAAAGCAACATTAAAACTGCATGGTGTGCCCTCTAATCTGGGAATAGGCACACCTCTAGCATCTCACAAACTTGCTTTATAATGTGCTGGAAAGATTTCTTCATTCCAGCATCTGGGGAGACTCTTCAGATACACCTTCCAACAAAATTGACAGATTGTAAGAGGGAAGTGAGAAGTCTGCATTTGTGATACTGCCACCACAAGCCAAACCATTGCCCTTTCTGGTTGTACCTGGGCTGCAATGGCAACAAAACAGGGGAGAAAGGAAATAACTAAGCAAGGAGGCTTTATGGAGTAGAAAACAGACAATGAAAGGGTGTGCTCCTGAAATCCTTCAAAGGGTGTTAACTCTTTCATAACAAGACTAATGACTCCCCCTTCAGCTGGTAGTTTCCTCTGTCCCTCATTAAGGTTAATTCAGTGGGTCAGATTCATCCCAGGAGTCCTTTCATTGAAATCACTGGAGTGATACCCCTAATAACTGCAGCAAAACAATGAGCTGAATACTGTATGCAAGAACAAGAATTGTGCTGAAACTTTTTGTGAAACTTGATTATGGCCCTGACAAACTCTCCTGCAACATTTCCTTGCTTGTGTGAATAGAAAGAAAACAGATCAATAGGAATTTAGGAAACTGTACTCTAGCCCAATGTTAGCTTCGCAGTATAGTCCGCCAAAATCAGCCTAACCAAAGAGCTGAGAATGGCTCATATCTGAGCATGGTGCAGACACAGCTAATGAAAGGACTGGAACACAGGACTCCACAGCTGGAACCATACATGGTTGCATGCTGCTCCCAAAGATTTTCATTCCAACAAATAAACAACACCTTTACCAGGACTGAGGGCACATCCTTCCTTTGCTTCAGCGACAGTCTGATAGCCAGACAGACACACTTTTGTGCAGCATTCTTCCCTCCTCAAGGCTGAGGAGGGTACAGGTGCTATGCCGCCCTCTTGCCAAGCTGATGCCCTACCCACTAAGGTACATGAAAGTTGGGTGGCAGAGCTGCAATCATTTTCTCCTTGAGGCTGTGTTTTAAAGACTGGCCATTTCCCAGGGTGCAGGTGGACAGCTTGCATTCAGAGCAGCCCTGATTCACACACTGCTGCTCTGCAGTGCAGCACCTCCAGGACCTCCCCACCATCACTACTGGCCCAGCTGTTGGTGGCCTCCTGCTTAGCATGCAGGCCCTTTGCATCATCCTGCCGAAGTGCTGCCATAGGGTGCTGCAGTGCCTTGGGGTGTGGTCCTCTGTCTATTTTTTTTGGCAGCAAAATAGGTTTGCAAGAGTCTTTCTCTCCCCCACAACTTATTTCCACCCTCCCAGTCACAGTTTGCCACCCCCTCAGTTGTACCAACACGACTGCTTACAAAGCCACCCCACTCAGCCAGACTGCTGAAATGCCCTACAGTGAACTGGTGCACAAGGAAGGAAAGGAGCAGGAGGAAATGGGCTGAGTGGAGAATGTGGGAACGGCTGCAGCCAGCCTTGCTGCTGAGCAAAATGGATTTGTACCCCAGTGGTCTACATAGACAAAATAAGGGCTTTAGCCACTTGCTTCTCTGTGTTTCCGCTCTGTGGGTCAGAGCTCTGGAAGAGAATGGTTGCAGCACCAACCTCTCAGTGCCTTCACCTTTTATTTCGAGCCTTGCTTTTCTTTCCTGTCTCCAAAATTGATATACTGCTCTTGAAGCTAGGAGATCAGGAGGGACAAGACAGCAGGAATAGGACATTTTCCAGCTGGGAGTTACAGCTGAGGCAAAGACAAAACTTAGAACCCTGGAGATATGCTATTGTTGATGAGTTTTATCAGCACATTTACATCCAGCTCCTAGTCATCACCATCTGCCTTTCCTAAGAAAGAGAGGCAAAGAAGCAGGAAGAAGGAGAGGAAGGTTTTGTGTTTTGAGGCTGCCTTCTGAGTTCAGGGATGATTTTCAGATAGGGGCACATCTCTCCTCTTGTTCTCTCAGTAGGTCATCCAAACACTGTCAAACACCAGATGTGGCAAATTGTTTGGAGATTAAAATTTGTTTGATACTGATCTTCTTCTGATAGGGCTTTTATTGGGTTTCTTTTTCTTTAGTTTTAAGACTTTTCTTCCCCTAAGCAAAAGCCTAAGTTCAGCTGAAAAACTTCTTGCAGAAGTGGGAGTCAATGTCTGTAAGGGGGAAGGAAACAGTGGGGAAGACCTTCTCTGCCTTTGTGTCCTTGATTTCCAAAGGTTCTTGCACTGTGAGAGCTGAGGACTGAGTTCAGCTTTTTCTGTTTGCTAACTCATCCTCTCCTGCAAGTGAGCCTCTGGTCTCTGAGAGTGGCTTCTTTTCACAGCTTTCACAGTTGCAAGCCCATTTAATTTTCCTATTTCTTTGCAAACTTCCTGATATGTTAGTGTTGCCTGGATTGATTCTGCAGGATTCTTCTGTTTCCCAGTCCCACTTATCCCCACCAAGACCTATATAAATGCAGCATTATTTTTCCAATTGAAAACTCTAAAAGAATCTCAGCAATTATTTCTCATTATATTGAAAGATACACTAAAAGGGTTAAATAAAACCTGTAGGACATATCATGAAACAATATGAAATGTTGTGATGTGTAGTAGTGGAATGAGTAGGATTTTATGTTCCCTATCTTTTAGCTACCTTGCAGTTTCTGGAGAGTCCATCTGTGTCCAGAGATATTGTTGATGCAGCTTCTTAGGTAGGAAATCACTGGCCACAAATTGAATAAACATTTTCTATACTCACCAACTCTTTCAGTCTAAAATAAGCATTTATTCTTCAAGTCTGGAGGAAACAAAAAGAATTTGGCAAATAACCTAATGGAATTTATTATTTATTCCAGAACATCTCCCAGGTTTGGGATGGGGAAATGTGGAAAAGAAATATGGTTTATTATTGAAAAATCAATCTACGTTGTAAGCAAATTAACCATGCCAGAACAGGTGGGATTTTTTTCTCTTCAGAACTGAGTGACCACAGAGGGATCTGATCTGGAGACACTGTAAAACAGCTTAACCTACAGTTAACTGTGCCAGCCAGCTTCTCTGTGGAGGCATTTCTTACCAGTCTTGTCTAGCTTTGGAAAATGAAATGCGCTTAGCAAATGCATCACATAGCATGTATTGATTACTGTATTTTTAAGTGTCACATGAGAGAAGAAGATTTCAGTGTTTAAAAAAAAATCTAGAAGTAGGCTGTCATCTCCAAAAGGGTTTCTGTTCATTTCTGTGAGCTCAAAAGTCTTCCCAGGTTTTGTCACTGCCAGCACTTTTCCCTAGCAAGTTCTAGTCAACAGTGACAGTTGTTTAAAGTCTTGCTGGTCACTGTGTTACCAAAAACCCCTTTCTCCTAGTGTAGAGTACACTTCAGAGTAGCAGGTAGCATACTTCTGTCATTGCTCAGTCATTTTTAAGTAACCAGTGCATTCAGAAGAGCTTACTAGAGAAGATGAGATAGCCATCAATTATATGCAACTTTAGGAAGTATGCAGTAATGTGAGCCTTCCTGAGACCAGACCTCATGCACTAAAGGGGTTTTGTTGGGTTTTTCAGTCCACAGCTGCAATGAGAAAAAATTACATGGGCGTTCTGTGATTTTACCATCAATAATTCCAGCCTTTTTACAGGCTGCTTCATAGTCATTTTAGACTGTGCATGGCGAGTTAAAAGTGGGTGTACCAATCAGACCGATAGTATTTTACTCCCACTCTGTAGAGACGATAGTGACTAGGCATGGTTGCAGGTAATGGAGAATCATGGTCTATCTTTTTCCATGTAAGAGACTAGATTCTACCACTCCTACTCAGGCTGAAGCCTTAGTTTTACAATACGGGAGCTTCAGCAGAAACACCGGTGTAAGGGGTTCATGTTTGCCACCCCCGCCTGCAACCGCATCTTTCCAGGTATCAGCACTCTTCCTTTACATTAGCAAGCTCAGCTGGGCTTGAAAATAACCCCCCATTTCTGAAGGTTGTTTTTCTCTCCAGTGGCTCACGGAGGAGGCGACAAGAGCGGGCATGCCAAGGCAGGCAGGAGTGCCTTCTGGCAGTGCTGACCTGGGTCCCTGGTTAGCCTGCCATGACAGCTGGAAGCATTTCATCCCTACCTAAAACCACTGGGGAAAATCAGAGTCCTTGGGGTCTCCTTGCCTTCTCCCACTGTGACAATGAAAAACTGTTCAAGAATGGGCTCTGTTTCCCCTCAACATTTCCATCTGGCTGGTGGATCTTCTGGCACTCTTACGCCCTTTTCTTCTGATAACCTTGCCAGTGTGCCAAGAATGTACCTTCACAAAGGTCATGCTGTTTCTCGATAGGCCTAGGTAACACCAGAACTCAATACAGGGACAACTGCAGCAAAAAATAAGAATTTAATATGTAGAAAACTAAGCTAGATGATTCAAGAGTTTCTCAAGCCCTCATTCAGAGCGTATGGGTCCAGTATATAATTCTTTCCCCAAAGAAGTGATAGATGCTCCACCCCTGGCAGTGCTGAAGGCCAGGTTGGACAGAGTCTTGGGTGACATGGTTTAGGGCATGGTGTTCCTGCCCATGGCAAGGGGGCTGGAACTAGGTAATCTTAAGGTCCTTTCCACTATCATTCTATCATTCTATGAATATGAGAATTTGCAAGTAAAGAGTTAATCCTCCAAATGCTTCCCTGGGTCAGGCCACTTGCTGATGCCAACAGTAGAGCTCATGTACAAGAACTTCATGTACAGGGAGATTTAGACACTGGCAGAGCAGTGGCTTTTGCAACTAAAGTGTTGTTAGGATGGTGTTATTTTCTGTAAATTATTCTTTTATTCTTCCTGAAAAGTTCAAAACAATGATCCATATTTTCACTCAGACACAGTCAAAATATCTCCCCATAAGCCAGGACTTCCAGTATACAAAGCAGTTCTCAGACATTCATTATCTTCAAAACAGCCTGTGAGGTAGGAAATTGTAAGTGTTATTATCCCCACTTCACAGGTGGGGACTCTGAGGCAGGGAGATTATGTGATTTGCCACAGGCTACATAGCAAATCCATGCCAGACCCAGAATTAAAATTCAGCAGCACCTGACATCTGGGCAAAAACTCAAGCTCTGGTCGCTGCTGCCTCTAGAATGCATGTTTACTTGCGCATTTGCCTATATTAAGCAGGTCTCCTGATGGCCATTCATAATCGACCACTGTAAGTCCCTGTGTAGTGCAAGAGTTTACACACATACCAAGAATGTTCAAAACTAAGGAAAGTACAGGCTAAAACATGATAATTTGAAGAAATCTCCTCATAAGTCTACAGGAAGCTCTGCACAGCAAACTTCTGAAAGTTGTATATTACTAGTCAACTTCAAACAAAGCAATAAAGTCTGGAGCATAGTGTTTTGTGTTATGCCAACAGACATAAAGGGTATTATTTAAATCAGTGTTTTCCTGTCCATTTGCTTTCTGAAGGAAATGCAAAGACTGGCCTATGTACAAGAGCAGGCAAAACTTCTGATTTCATTGTGCAGGGAAACACAGATTAGCTCCCTGAATTTAAAAGAAACACCATATATTTTCATGTAAGAAGCAAACCTTTCTGATAAGGTCATTTTGCTTTGAAACACCATATATTTTCATGTAAGAAGCAAACCTTTCTGATAAGGTCATTTTGCTTTGAAAGAGGTAGATAAAATACACCATTCATAGCTTTAGTAGCATGCTGGATATTTCTGTCTCTTTTCATACTATGTTCTCTTTGACAGTTCGTTATGCAAAACTCTGATCACAGAAGTTCAATGTTTTTGGTTTTCCACAGTGGAAAGTACTTCTTTGCTGTAGTTGTCCTGTCAGCTCTTGCCAAAATGTGTCATTGTTCATTTTCCATCTCAAAGACTCTTATGAAAAGATTAATTTATAACCTCGAGAGAAAGAAAACTTCTTTATTTCTGTTTTCTTCACAGTTTTTGTGTGAGTTATTTCTAAAATGGCAGAATAATGAAAAAAGTAGCAATGAATGGGAAGGGTTTGGGTCAGATTTCTTCTGTGGTGCTGGCAGACCCTCTCTTTTTGTCTTCTCATCACATTCTGCACCAAGAATCTGTGAACTGAGTTTGCATAATAACATCTTGTCAGACCTTTTCTCCTCTTCAGTTTCTAACCTGAATCAATACAGAAGAGCTACCCATTCATCCATGTGTTCAGTAACACAGTCAATTTTCCTTGGTTCCTCCAAGCTCTTCTTTCTGCCCAAAGCTCTGTCTTCCTCAGTCTTGCTCACACAATTCTCACTCATCTTCCTTTTGTTGCAACCTCAGAGATACACCAAAGGTACTAGAGGCAGGGAGAGAAATGAAGAGAGAGTTGGAAAGTTGAGAAAATAAAATGTGAGAGTTTCTTTCATGGAAAAAAAAAAGGAATAACAACTGTTTTCTGCAGTTTAGAAGCTTTAAAGGTATGTCAAATTATTCCTACCCAGCAATTTATTTTATTTCCTTAAATAATCTCATATTTTTGAGAGCATTCTGTTCCGTCCCGTTCCCCCCACCAAAAAAAAAGCAGTATAATAGTCAAATCTTAATGGCATTCAGGTATTTCCTGCAAAGCATGTTGCCACACTGATAGAACAAAGTTTTGGAGCCCTGTACTGCTAAAGGAAGAGTACCTAAAAGCTAGCAACCATTCACTGTCCCCATTAAGCAAATTATGTATGCCATTACCCAATGTATCCTTCCCAGTCTACTCAGCACATATACTTACTCTTTTCTCAATACATTTGTTTATTTTGCTGCCCAGTTACATACAACATACAGCAACACAATCATTCCAGTCACTTTGATTTGCTCTTATGTCTTCTTTTTTCTTTTGTTTGTTTTATTTCTTTTGCTTTCCTCCCCTTCCCTCTCTTCTTTCCTTCAACCAGCATATACTTTTCCTTCTTGATTTTATCAGTATGTCTTATGCCCCATCCTTTTACACCCAGTGGCAAACTGCTGCCACTGGAGATCCTTGTGAAGACATATCAGACATCATTCATAACTGTAATAAAGTTCTTCGGCGAAGGTGTTCATTCAGTCTATCTCATACTTCGGTTTGGTTTTAAATGCAGTATTTAAAACTGCTTCTTTAGCTTATGTAACTGAGTTGTGCAGTTCAAGTCTAGCTCATATACAAACTCCTTGTAAACAGATACATTGTCCTTTTTGAAGTAGAGGAAAGAGCAGACTAATAAATACAGCCCAGGTCACTTCACTTGAGCGTAGAGAAGCAAGTTGGTCATCATACTCTTGAGAGCCAGGTAAAAAGTAAACAGGTTCCCAAAGTGCAGTTCCCTCAAGAGCTGTATCAGCCTTTAACACCTGGAATGATAACACATAGTAAGAGTCATTTTAGAGATGAATGATGCTTATAGCTAATTAGACTGCAAGGACCAGAAATCAATATGCAATTCTAATTCCTGCTAGGACTACTCTTCTCTTCGGTCTTAGTCATAGAGACCAGAGGCAAAATAGCAATGATAGTACTGGAAATACTGCTTAAAGTTTATTTTCTTTGCACTCTTCATTTAAAGGTAAGAGTGCCCATTATTTTAAAATCACTCATCTGCACTGGATAAATGTTACAGTTTGTGGGTGTGCCGATTAAAGTTAATTATTACTGATCTGACTTAGCATTAAAATGTCTGGTAGAACTGGCTCTGAACTTGCAAAGGGGACTTTTTCGTCTGTATTCCTATGTGATTAGGAAGCTTGTTGTTTTGGGACCTGGATTTCCTGATCATCCGTACAAATAGGCAAGATGACTGATGAATGCCAAAATCATTCTGTATAATATAATTCAGCTGTATTGGGCCGAATCTCCATTTCCTTGGAAAGATGTAATTGGTGCAACTCATGCCATTTGGCTTAGCCTGAGCTATACAAATCTTGGTAGTGCCACTGGCCTCTTTCTACAGACAAAGGAAAGAAACAGGAACTTCTGAGCCTGGTACTGGAGAGAGGGTGTGATACACATTTCAAGAACTGCTTTTTTCAAGTCATTGGCTACAAAACAAACTTGGAGGGATGAGTTCACGTTTAGACAGCAGAACCTTAGATGCTGAAATTAAGTTAGATAAATCCCACTCATTTTTATCCAGTGGCTGATCACCACTATTGGATCTGTGGTGGGTAGACTATCTGCATCAGAACATATCTTTTCCTTTCCAACTTCACTTGTGTGGTTTCAATTACAGCTTTCAAAAGTTCAATTTTCAGTCCTTTCAAGAAAAAAATTATTTTCATTTGTTTTGGTTTAGTCTGAAATTACATTTTTTTACTAGGCAATACAACAATAACAAGACAACAAAAATGTTTACTATTGACTGAAACTTTTCATTCAACTCAGAATGGGATGTTTTGTTTTCAGCTTGGCAATTTTCCACTGCTCCCTGGATTTTCCTATCCCTTTAAAAATTAGCATTAAATGCAGACAAACTTTGAAATTAACTATTGCCTCAAAACAAAAAATGAGAAAACTTATTTCAGAAAACAGTAAGAGGAAATGATTCAAAACTCAAACAAAACTATCCATGAAATCTTGCCAAATCCTCTTTCAGATCTTCTGACATTCTATATTTTGTAAAACTACATAATTTATAATAAAAAGTGTTGTTTAGCTCTAGTTTTCTTGTAAGCTATTTCAAATCAACAGCCCTAAACAAAGCAGTTGTTTCTTTAATGTTCCTCCAAGTGCATGAAAATAGGCATTCGAAGTCTACACATGTACAGAAAAGAAAATTGATAAATTTATTCATCTAAGTGAGAAAACAAACCTGAAAGACTGAGAATAGAGATGGAAATGGAAGGATATCTAATCCCATTTCTGAATTAACTGAAGCATGTGCTCAGCTTCACTGTAGCCTGTTAAACATTTTGCTGAATTGCAGCTCTGAATGTGGCAACTAAGAGATGTGGAAACATCTAATAAAGCTTGTATTCCTGGTGAGGTAGAAATAAATAAATAAATAGAAAAGCACAGGCCAAATGCATGCACACTGCTGTTTCCTGAAACTGGCATTGTCACTGTCTGGCAGGTATATGATGAAATAGACAGGTGGAATTAGTCTTCGGGGAGCTGTTGATACTAGAGGCCATTGAGAAGAGCTATTATTATACTGGGGAACATTTAGAACACAAGCACCCACTCAGTCCTTTCTTCTGTACGGTGCGTGGGTTGTCCCCACTTTTATCATTCACAGAACCCATTTTCCCTCTGCTCCTCATCCACACTGTTATTTCTTTCTTCTTTCTGTCTGTTGGGAGGCAGTGGGAGGGGGGCCCTCAACTATTTTTTCCTCTTCATTTCATTCTCAAATGAAAAGAAGAAAAGGACTCTTGGTTCCTTTCAAGTATTACTCATACCTTTCTAAAGGTGCTAAGATGCAGAGTCATCTTTAGAATAAGCTCCATTAATTGCACAAAGTTCCTAGGGAAGTTGTGAATATTTGCCTCTTATCAACATGTGTGAAATTAAACATATAAAGCAGATGAAAAAGAAATCCAAGTCCGTAAGCAGAGTTATAATGTCAGTAAGCAGAGTTATAATGCCAGTAAGCAGAGTTGTAATAGCACATCTTTAAACTGTCTGGGTGTTATTATGACATTTATTTCCTTTAAAAATTCTTCCTGCTCTGTTTCATTGCCACTGACTACTGTGCTTTTTACACACAAAGAAAACAAAATAATACATTTCTTAGAATTGTTCGTGCCTCCAGAGAGAGAATTAAGAAGTATAGGCCTGAGCGAAGCTCTATGTCCCAAACCTGAGAGGAAAATAGAATTCTTGCATCCCTTATATTGTCAGATCTTGCCCTATAGATCTCACTTGGCTGGTGGAATAAAAGTAGGAAAAAGTGTTCCCCGGAATGAAGTTTGGAGCTGGTGAATTACTCACACTGAGGCTCAGACACATGGTCTACAGGATCAGACACTACAGAAGGATCCAGGTGTTCCTTGTCTTTCACTTACTCAACATATTTTACAACCATTTGAGTTCATGTTATACTGTGCATACATATGTCATCATAGTGAGGGCGTAATAAAGAGCTAAAGCAATACCCATTGATCACACTCTAATTCTGTGCCAAGAGATACTGTCACATGCTCTCCATATCGTAATCAGAGCTGCTCCTCTTTCCCTTGTGCTTGGCGCGGCTTACTGACCATGAGATCATGGCAGATGGGAGTCTGGACATGATAATGCACTCATTAGGAACTGAAGCTGCTGCTGGTAGTGTCATTAAACATTTTTAAGAGAATCCTCAAAGCCAACCTTGGAAACACCCTCATCATCTTACTCCGATTACTAGCAGCATTATAAACATGGCATTCCAGAGACAGTATGGAGGCTGTGTTAGAAGTGAACCCAGAGCAGAGCTATCTAATTGCAGCAAGAAGAGAGCATATCCCGATTACGCAGCTGCCCTGCCAACTTCTGAATGTCAGGAAGATGGTTGAAACCCTGGTCTGATACAGCCTTGCTGAGGTAGTCCTACCTGCCAGTTGTTGAAAGCTGATAGCCAGCTTCAGTTAGGTCATCAGAGAAATTAGTTACAGTGATGCATTTTGAGGATGTGAGAGGTATCTACATCTCTTTTTTTCTCTCAGAGAAAAGGGTAACCCACTCAGAAAAACAATTACTGAATTACTGACAAAACACTGTAGGAGGGAATATTACATCAGCAGGGAGCATTAATGCAGCCATATACAATAGGTTGTATTCTGACTTCTCTTCCACTTATTGTCAAGTACCGAGGCATGGCCGGGAACTGTGTGGAATAAGAACCAACCAAAGGGTATGCTAACAAAAGAAGGAAATGGTGCAGATGCAGTCACTCATTCACTCTTCCTGCACCAGTATCTCTTCACTACCACACATATGTGATGACATACAGCTTTCTCGCTTGAAGCCATTTTGCCCCTTGGCTAGGTTGGAGTGTATAGAAATCTTCATCATACACTGAAGAATGGCAGCTCAGTATCATCACTAAAAGGAGATGTTCTATCATGTGTTCTGTCTGCATTTTATGGTGCTGTCCTACTCCAGCCTCCTGCCTTTTCATTTCTGTCCTGAAAACTGTCCAGCATAGCAAAGTAAAACTGGAGTGCTTCTCTGTCCACCTAGCCCTCAGGCAGGCTTACAAGGATATAAGGGTTTGGGGCATGAAAGAGGGCCAGGAGATGGAATAGGTGGGGTGACAGTGACAATGTGGCCCAGGACTTGGGGAGCTGGTACAGACATGATGCACCCATTACTACCTGTAGAAGTGATGTCTTTAAATAATACTGTTTTAATTCAGTCTGCTATCAATGGAGTTGTATCTCTGAAAACCCTAGAAGGATATTATGCTTGTTCTTAACAAGAAATGTGTCATATCTTGGCAAAAGACAGAGGGAGAGTTGTTACTTAAAAGATGAGCAGCTGAAGAAGTTGGTGGAAGAACTATTAATAATGCTACACTAGAGAATATAAAATATGTGGTATCCAACAGTTTTCTCAGGATCAAAGGTTCAAATCATTTCCTCAAAGGACCTTTTAATGGGTAATGGTCAGGAGTGAGTGCTTCTGTGCTAGCCAGGATGCATGATAAGTTATGGCTTCAAGGAAACTCTTTGTAATTTCATGGAAATATAAAGTAAACAGACCCTGCTTTCTTAAAATAACAGGAAAATATCCTTATGATACACTGCCAGATCAATCCATCTAAGGAAAGAATGAGTTGGAATTAAGTCACACTACTGAAGAATTTGTAAAAGCCAGATCTGTGTGAGTTCATCCTTATGCATTCTTAAAGCACGTTGCCTGAAACTATAATATAAACTATAAGGCTGTATGCACATTTCTACACATGCACACACGCAATTTCGTTTAAAATGCTTCTTCTGTAAAATATAGCTAACAGTGTATGCCTAGAGACATGCTGACTCTGGTGGTGACTCAGCTAGCCCATGTTGACTGATAAGACATTTCTTTAAGGCACATCAGGGAAGTTTCCAAATCTGTTTTCTCGAAAGAGAGCTAAGACATAAAAAAGATTTTGCAAAGAGATTTCCAGTGTACTAATAATGTGGCTGCATTGCACACTTAAAAGACATGTTTAGGAATAACAGGCTTGGACACCAAGGGGCTATAGGTTGAAGTTCTTTGCCTGCAACCCTTAATAAACTTTTCCTCTGAGAATCAGACACCAGTGACTGCAGAGCAGATCAAGTTAGGCCACTATCTGATAGTCATGGTACATGAGGTATCCCTACATGGTATTTGCTCTGCAGAGGGCATGGTTTCATTGCAGGCCATAGGCACAGGGTATGCATCTTTTGAACAAAGGTTTCTGCTTTTAGCTGTGGAGATCTTTGGTTTGGTTTCAAGTGCTGTCTCAGATGCTATACCAGCAGAGTAGCTAGGGGAAGGTAGTTATGAAGATACAGCAGTGAGGCTTCATCTTCCTCAGCAAGAACACAGGACTTCCAGCAACCACAAACACTTCTGGAGGTTTACGCCACTCTCTTCAATAGGTCTGTTTCCCAGCCTGGTTCAGACAGAAACTGTACCCATGCACCTCTATCACAGCATGGATTCTGCCACGAAGTTTTGGAAGCAGAGTGAATAGACAGGCTTTGCAGCGAAGTGAGTGTGCACATTGGGCTCTTGGAGCCTCTCCCATTCCTGATGAAAATAGGGCACCTAAACTCTGAGCTGCCACAAAGACCAAGAGCCCATGAGCCTTTCTATTCCCCTCCAAGAAAGCATGTGCCAAGCATTTGATGTGTCCTGAAGGGCCCTACTCTCCTGAAGCCAAGCATGCAACTGAGTTCTCTCCATACACAGAGAAGGCAAGTATTACTGCTCGTCAAAGTAGACTAAGCTCTAGAGGTCAAACATCTGCCACTTTTCCTGAAGGTTTCAGACCTTTTCCCTATTAGTAACGCCCCATGTAATAGTAGCTTGCCAAGCAAATTACAGAAATTTCAGGCTTAATAAATACTACAAGAGCTACAAGTTTGAGAGTTTGATTCTGTTTTAGTTTTGCATGCTGCAACATGAAATTAATCTACTAGTGCAACTTCAAGTGTTTTCAAGTAACTCTACTGCTCGTTGCACACTTCTCTCTGTTTACAGAAAAAAGAAAAGCACCCTTATTTCTCTAGGTGCCCTTCTTTCTATAGCCCTAAGTTACTGTCTTATAGTGGGTTTTGAAACTGTGAGAAAAAATTTGCATTGATTTCACAGCTATAATTTATAAGGAACATAATGAGTCATTGTCATAGGCTGTTTGCCTTGGTTCTCTTTTACTTCCTTCTTTCTAAATAGAATTTTTTTAGAAAAAAATATTCATTTTGATTAGATAGCTTCAGGACTCCTAAAAAAAATGGGAGCATTTCTGGAAAGTAGTGTGAGTCAAAGACAAAGTTTAACCAAAAAGCAAACATTTGAGACAAGGTGTTGTATTTAGTGCTAAAATTTAAAAGATATGTATGAAAGGTATTACCCATACTTTAAAAAACAACCACCCATATGCTTATACACTTACACCTGTTGCCTAACAAGAGATTGGCTATTGCAGCAGTGAAAGTAGAAGAAAACTCTAGCTTACAGAAATGTTTGCACTTTGCGAGACTTAGGGTTTGGTCAGACAATTGGATTTAAGGGCAGGTTTAATAAGCAATTTTGTCTCCTTGAAATAAGACTCTCTTTCACTTGAAGATTTCTAATCTCATTTCCAAACATAAACATTACTGAGTACAGAGGAATAGTATGTTCTGTCTGGTTTTGAACCTCTTTGAAAAGCAGTAAGTTAAGATAAAAATGTGGACAACTAGGGCCATCATATTTGTAACCCAGTAATTATTTAGATTGCTTAAAGCCCGTAAAGTGACATGTGGAAACACACCCAGAACAAATATCTTTTTCTCCTTTCTAATTTCAACCAGGCTCAAATGATTTTATTTCCCTCTCTCCCTCAGGCTTTCATAAATCCTGGCTCTTGCCCTTGTTGTAGTTGTGCGGTGACCGATGGAGCAGCCCTGCCGGCTCCCCAGCAGCTCTCACCTTTCACCAGTCCAAACAAAGCAGCAGCAGACCCTGGTCCAGAAAGTGGGACTTCTTACAAATGTTTCATAAAATCCTTCTTAATAAGGGATACCTACTGGCTGTTTCTGTCAATCCCCTTTCTGCTGACAACTTCTCCAGATACTCTGGCCAAACTGTTTATGTTTCTATATTGAATACAGTATTTCTGTTTCAAGTGTTTACAGAAAACCATGGGCTTCACAATATGCAGACAGAGGTGAAGCTCTTGTGTGAGGCTGAAACAGCAGTGCTGAGCTGGTCTTTCAACAGATTTCAATATGAGTAGAAATAAATTCTTGCAACTCAGTTCAGAAAAGCACATACATGCTGGTCAGCTTAAGCAGCCCCTTAGAATTACTACATGCATTTTAAAAGTCTCCCCTGAACAGGGTCTTACAGACTAATTTGTGTCATGTGTGAGAGAAGCTGCATTCCTCTCTGATTCTAATGTGAGCAGTCATACATAAATAGGTATATTTATATAAATACACTCACATATATACAACAATCATGGGTTTATGATTATCTGATGCTGACTATCTGACTAAGATGATACTGGAGTGAATCACTGCCACACCAAATTTGCTCAAGGTCAGACTTGTTTTCTGTTTTCTTTTTCCTTCATAATGTGGCTTTTGTTTAAGGTGATCCATTTAAAATATGAAAAAGCCTCAAGAAGTGTCTTTGAAAATGGTTGTGGTTTATTTACATAAGTAAATCTTTTGAAGGAAAATAACACGCACATTATATTTATCTGGTGGCATCTTTTTATCCTTTTTCTTTACTTTTTTTCCAGCAACATTTAGGATTCAACTTTCTCATGTGAAACCACCGAGGTCTTTTTTCTTCTCTCATGTCTAGCATGAAACTCAGAAAGTCCTTTGTCAGAGTAAACATTACCTAGCAACAACCAAAAACATTGGTGTTATCAGCGTTGTTCCTAGGCTGAAAGCCAAAAACACAGCACTGCACCAGCTACTAAGAAGGAGAAAAATGACTGCTACTGCTGAACCCAGGACAGAAACCACTGAGGTCTTTTTTCTCCTGTAGACATAACACAAATGACCTGTCAGACACCCACTATATGACTCATGTGCCATAATGTGGACAGATCTCAAACACAGTCTGGAAAAAGTGGCAGGAAAAGTCTTCAGTCGGGATTTCTTTATGTAAGTCAGAGCAGCTCTGAAAATCAGAGGAGCTATGTACATGTAAAACAGCATCAAGTATTATGTTCGGCAGCTGCAAGGTTATGACACAAAAACCCTGGAGATTAAGTGGAGTGGCTTTTGAATTTAGGAAAAAGAAAGAGCAAATGTAAATACTCTCCTCCAATCAGAGAAACACCCTATGAAAAGAAAGATGTGTAGTGTGGCTGGCTCTGAAGTAAAACCAGCACATCCCCATCACATTAGCATGAGGTCAGAATCAAGTCCAGAACACTCAGGAAAAAGTGTCTTTCAAAAAGCACATCAGAGAGCTGATGGCATTTGCTGTTACATTTCCAATTGTGTCCTTGAAAACTTACCCATCATCAGTTGCATAGGGGCTGTGAATGCCTTATGGTTAAGCTAGCCCTACACCAACAGCTGAACCCAATGAGGACATTCAGCAGAGCACCAAAGGAGTTTCCTGCTGTCTCAGAATACCCACCTCTCTCGCATTTGGAAAGCTGTGGCAAGCTTTTTTTTTATCCCCAACAGCAATGGCAGTTGTCTGCCAGTTTGCTTTTTCATATGCAAAAATGACAAATGTGATGACATATGGAGCTGAAGCATGGGTGAAGCTGATCCA
Organism: Psilopsiagon aurifrons; assembly: GCA_025447955.1. Lineage (NCBI taxonomy): Eukaryota > Metazoa > Chordata > Aves > Psittaciformes > Psittacidae > Psilopsiagon > Psilopsiagon aurifrons. Next base: position 35,570 of record JAOEHY010019829.1, on the reverse strand, counting down.
GGAGATACAGTGAAAACAGAGGATGTGCAACAAGCAGCAAGAGGTAGAGGCTGTCTTGCTCTGTGGACTGGAGCCAGGCTAGGCAGTCTTCAGGATCTTTTCATCTGTGCCACCGGCCCACTGCTTGACCAACAGCAAAGTCCATCACCCCTCTGTTTTCCTGTTTCTCTTCTCACGTTGCCATCTCATCCAGTTGTATTGTGAGATATCTGAGCCACTCAGGGACTGTATCAAGTCCTCAAGAGCTCTGCCCTGGCTGGTGTCTGCTGGTTTCCCCATGAGAGGGCAGGTGGTGTGATATTGAGGTACCTGCAATATTAGTTGTGTACTCTGCGCATCTGTACTTCCACCATGAGTCCATCTTCTTCTCCTGCTGAAGAGGTGGGCTGGTACTGTTGGCACGACTGCATACCCTAGCCAAGGCAGATGAACTGCATTCTCCCTTCTCTCCCCAAGGCAGTGATGGCACCAGGCAGATTGCCCAATTATGAGGTTCTGTAGAATCTAGGAATGGGACTGTGCTGAGCTAGTGGGCCCCATATCTCCAGGGAGAGCTGGAATGAAGTGGGGGTGGCAGGACTGGTACTGGTTCCTCTCCAAGATCGAATCCCTCTCAGCAAGTCTTGGACCAAGCAAAGATTTTCAAAAAGCTTCAATACAGGACAGTAGTGAGAAGGAAAAGAAAGGTCAGTACTTCCACCACCACCCACCAGTGCCATTCCTGCCTGAGCTTTCATAATATCACCCAGTTTGGTGATACTGGAATTCCTTCTGGTATTACCAGCTGGAGACATGAAAATCTAAAAACCGTGCCGGAACCAAACACAACCAGGCAAGTATAAGGGGCAGAACGCTTTGGCCTTTGTATAGTAAGTACAGCTCATGAAGAATTTCTTCATGGAACATATTCTTCTGAACAGACTTGTTTCCTGTAGGGATTTTCTTAGACCCAGGATAGATCTTCTTTTAGCATCGGAGAGAAAATGAAGCCAGCAAACAGCCTGGGTTCTGTGAATTTTGCTGCAATCTGGAAAGCACAGCTTAACATGTCTATATGTCCCATGCAGGACAGGAAATTTGAAAATCACAGCCTTCTTCATCTCCTGGGAATACCATGACTTCCAGTCTCATGGCTATCCTGTGCCCTCAATCTCCTCCCTCTCTCAAGTTTCAAAATTTCAATAGTGTAATCCCAAGAGCAGGAAATCCTAGGAAAATACAAGAGCAATTGAATTTTTTCAGCTAACAAAATTATATCCTGCCTTATTAATATTCCTTCATTTTCAGAACAGGTACAGGTTTGTGTGGTTGCAATCTCATTTCTTAGCCTAATAATAAGAACAAACCTGATGCAACTGTAATAATACCAGTACTAATATTCTGCATTTACTTTGATATCAGTACAGAAGTTTTCAAGACAAAATAGAGTTAGACAAACAAATTAATGCAAATGAAGTCCTTTTTCTTCTCAGCCATCTCTAATTGTTTATTCTGGCCCCTGCTCATCATGTATTTTCTTACCCTTTTAACCAGGCTTCATTTAAGTGGGCTGGTCCGATGCAGGTCTGTGATCCTGCAAGGTGCTGAGCATTTTTCCTTTGATCCAAGAGAGTTCTGAAGCATTAACTTACCTTCAGGCCTTTGGGACTATCTCTGCATGGGAGCACATACTTTGGCTCCTTGTGGAATTAGGGCCAGCAGGTCAGCACCTTTTGAGGCACAGGGCACTGTCATACCTTGGCTCTCAGCATTGAGGGCTTGGGCAACATCATGTGCTCCAAAGCACAAAACAGTTGTAATCCATACTGTCCACCCAAATGTGAACAGAAAGGTTGTGTTCTATTCTGCCTGATAGGAAACACTTCTGATTGGCTGAGTTTTCGTTAGATGGATAACGTAATGGAATGTATTTTTATGCCTGGGGATTTAACTTGGAAATGTACGCGGTCTTCAATGAGCTGTCTTAAAAACAGAACTCTTTTTTAACTGCACAACCTTTTATTTTAACTGAAACTGTGCCTACAACTAAAATGATAATCATTGCTGACAGATTTCTTCAGGCTGCTTTTGTTCCCAAATTTTTATTTAATTTGTTGAAGCTGCTAAAAATGTATTTCTGCTTAAGAGTCCTGAAACAAACCAAAATATACATGGGTATGGAGAGTATTTAACTCAGGCTGATATTGATTTTAAATTATATATGCTATAGGTTACTATAACCTCATGCAAATGAGTCATTTTACACAGCTGAGTCATCCTTAATGAGCATTTTTATCAGCTGTGTACAATTCAGCAGACCTATGAAATGTCTAATGCGTATCCACGTCTGTAAATCTTCGCAACTGTAGGGCTTTGTTTTCTTCCAGACAACCTCAAAACTGTAAAAGACGTCAAAGAATAATAACATTAGCAGAAAGAGAGAGAAGATAAGTCAAGTGAGAAGGAAAGATAAGTATATACCCAGGTAAGACCAAAAAGAGATGGAAAGACAAACTGCAGGGCTGGCATAAATAGATTAGATTGTATTTCAGTAACTCTGCCAGTCATGGAGCATGTCAGCCAAGTCCTGAACTGTGATCTTACTCAGGAGACTGTTCCCTAATAAAACTGTAATAGCATTAGATTTAGAAATCTCAAATACTGTAAAAGTAGCAGAATTTCAGGGCAGTAAAAAGAGAGGGAAGTCCAGACACTAGGACTAGTAGCCTAGGGGTAAAAAAGGGTTTTGACAGATTCTGGTCTTAACTATGTAGGCTTTTTACATGCACATTTCCAAGCTTCACTTACTTCATGGTTAGTCTGGCACAAATGAGATCAGACTAATACATGCCTCTGATTTCCCTTGTAAAATTACCATAGACTACAATAACAATAATCCCCCTCCCCGAATCTTAATGTAATTTCCCTTCTTGGGGGAATCATAGAAGTGTAAAAGGCATCAGGCCTTTTAACTTTGTTAACACGGCAAAATAACAGCTCAGTAAATTCATTTTGTCTCACAGGGAAAAGGACTGAAAAGGGCTTTTGCCAAAGATCGTTAGGACATGAGATCAGCTGAGAAAAAGTATTATGTGATTCTTAGTCATAACCAGCCCTGTTTGAAACTCAAAATGCACAGTGAAAAGCAGCTTCAAAACTGTCTAAGGCATTTAGAAAGTGAAATACTACATGTTCAACTTCAATGACCAGTTAACAGTTGCAGAAAAATAAATGTCCAGCTGCATATTTGCAGAAGCAGCTCTGACTTCAGCAAGGAACATTTTATGGTCCATGGGAAATTCTCATCATAGCTGTCTCATCAGTATTTCTTCCATCAACCTTCAGCAAAGCCATGCACCAGCGCAGCTTTCTGTAAGTCAGTAACAGCAGTTATCACCTCCACATGCCTAGGGAAACGTTACGCAGGAGATTATATTAAAATACTTTGTGATCAACCAAACCATAACCTCTTTGAAGAGTTTGTTGAAAGCTTTGCTCTTTACCAGATTAGGTGTTAGGAGCTTGATGAGTGATGGCACTTCACAATATTATAATTATTTGGGGGATAGGTTTCCTTCCAACTGCCTCAAAGAATCTGACAGTATTTCTCATACTGGTTCACTAGATCCTGATTAATTTAAAGATAAAATTCTGGGCATTTATAAAGGTTGATAGATTGCAATTATATTAGAGATCTACAGGCTCCATTAAAGTGGTTGTTTAACATGAGGAATGAGAGACTGTCTGAAACAAGAACTGGAGATGGCCAATATCTTTCTTTTTAAAAAAATGACACTGGAGTTAAGTTACCTAATAAAGTGACTGGCAGCTCAGACAATATACAAAACTGGATCATGCTAAAATACTTCAATAAGCTGTGTTAAGAGTAAGCATGTTTAATATAGCATCACCAAGAATTAACTGAAAATGAGTTCCCCCATTGTTCTAGATGCCATACAAAGAGAAAGCAGAACAGTCACTGTACTGAACAGCTTGAATCTAGACAGCTGAACCAGATACAAACAGAGTGCAACAGAATCATGTAAAAATAATAATGGGTTTTGAGCAAGATGGGGAAACACAGACTGTGCTGCCATCATTCCCAAGGGTGTCCTCTGTCGTATTCCTGTGTCATGCACAGTTTCCAGGAAACCTCAGGGCCAAAAAGGATGATGGTGTTCATGGAACGGTTGCAAGGCATTTGTTTCTTAGGAGCCTTACAAAGCATTGTTACAAACTGCAGTGATTGTTTACAACAGTTAAATGTACTTGCTGAATTAACAACAGCTTGGACAGTCAAGTTAGATCTCGGGAGGCAAAAGAATAAAAACTGTTTTGTTCCCTTGATATCACAGAAGGAGTGAAGGAGAAGTCCAGTGAACAGCTGGTAAGTAAGCCATCCTGTGAATGAATCTTGGATACAGATCTGTTCCACTGGCTGAAGTCTCCACGAGTTCCTCCCTCACCACCTCATGCACAGATGCCAAGCCTGGAGGAAATCCCTGTATCACCATGCTGTTCCTCATGTCTCCATCACTGTAGAGTCTCCCCTGGGTGACTGCAGCTTTGCCATGCTGCTGGGGCAGAGAGGATAGAGGGCTAGGAGGCGTTTTTATTCACTTCCTTGAAGAACCTGCTGTCCTTGCCGCAGAGGCTCAGCATTTCAGTGGCTTTGATGTGGTCACACATTTTAGACTATTCTGATTGACTTTAAAAAAAAAAGAGCAACAAAAATGCCTATACCGTGCATGAAAGCAGAGCCAACTTCAGATCTGTTTCCCCTATAGCTGGCATCAGCAGGAGTTCTCCAGGACTCACAACTCCGGGATCTGCAGGATCAAGCACTTCAGAAGCTTCTGCTAACAGTTTGCAAGCAAATCTGACTAGCAGCTCCCTTTCCACCCCAGCCTTCTATTACACAGCACGGACTGGAGCCATACAACAGTGAAAAATGTGCCAAATGAAACTGTTAGAAAGGATTTGCTTTTCAAGGGTATGAACCAAGCCCTTCAACAGCAAAAGATCAGCTTTTTTCACACTGAATCCACAAACTACAGTACAATAAACCTGAGTGCTGTCCGATCTGGAATATGTAGCTCTCCTGTAAGCACTGATATCCTACATGCTGCGTGTGCCCTCTGTGCATCTCTTACTTCCAGAGCAAATCTTGTAACAGGCAGTGCAGCTACTCCAGCTCCAAGCACAGTAGCTACACCAGCCCCAGTGACAAGTACAGCAGCTACCCAAACTCCAACAACAGGTACTGTAGCCACTCCGGCCGCAGTGATACTATGGTTGACTAACGAGGGATGAACTGGCCCAGGTCAGAGACGGAGCAAGTCAAAGCTCATTTTTTGCCCAGTTAGCTCAGTCAGTAGATCATGGGACTATTAATGCCAGGGTCGTGGGTTTGAGCCCCACACTGGGTGCTGATGAGGATGTTGGCAGGTTTGGACCCTCATGAAAAGGCTTTGTCTGGAAGAAGAGCAACTGGCACCCCAGAGGTAAACCCATCTGGGCTGCTGCACTGTGGCAAGATGTCACTGCCTGGGTACAGAACCTGGTGCTGAAGGTACACCATGTAGATGCTCATGTACCCAAGAGTCAGGCCACTGAGGAACACCAGAACAATCAACAAGTGAATAAAGCTGCTAAGATTGAAGTGGCTCAGATGGACTTGGATTGACAACATAAGGGTGAGTTATTTTTGGCCCAGTGGGCCAATGACACTTCAGGGCAGAGATGCAACATACATATGGGCTCGTGATCGAGGGGTGGATTTAACAATGGACACCATTGCCAAGTTATTCATGACTGTGAAACATGTGCTGCAATTAAGCAAGCTAAACGGTTAAAGCCTCTTTGGTATGGAGGACAATGGCTGAAGTACAACTATGGGGAGGCCTGGCAGACTGATTATATCACACTCCCACCAACACGCCAAGGCAAGTGCCATGTGAAAGCAACCACCGGATGGCTGGAAACACACACTCTGCCCCACACCACTGCCCGGAACACTATCCTGGGCAGATTTTGTGGTGACACGGCACCCCAGAGAGAACTGAGACAGACAATGGGACTCATTTCTGGAACAGCCTTATAGACACTGGGGCCAAAGAGCATGGCATTGAGAGGGTATATCACATCCCCTACCATGAACTAGCCTCTGGGAGAATTGAACAGTCCAATGGGCTGTTAAAAACTACACTGAGAGCAATGGGTGGTGGGACTTTCAAACATTGGGATGCACATTTACCAAAAGCCACCTGGTTGGTCAACACCAGAGGATCTGCACACAGGACTGGGCCCAGCCAAGTCAGAACTTTTACATACTGTAGAGGGGGATAAAGTTCCGGTGCTGCACATGAAGAATTTGCTGGGGAAGACAGTCTGAGTTATTCCGGCTTCAGGTAAAGGCAAACCCACTTGTGGGATTGCTTTTGCTCAGGGACCCGGGTATACTTGGTGGGTAATGTGGGAAGATGGGGAAGTCCAGTGTGTACCTCAAGGGAATTTGATTTTAGGGGAAAACAGCCAATGAACTCAGTTGTATACTGTTGCCTGCTGTGTAGCACTTTTATAGCCCACCAATTAGATGTCTTCAGGTCACCAGTGACTGGCCCTGACTTCCCTCCAACCATCATCCCAGCAAAGAATGAACTTTGATGAAAACAGACGAGTTCTGCGGTGTAATCCACAGGCAACGATCCAGAACTGCACACAGCCTCTCCTGCTCTGAAAGACTGTTATAGGAGATGGAGCCTGACATCATGGACCAGATGGACGCAGTAGCTTTATAGGGATTGGTCCATGCACAGAGGAATGATCTCTCTTTCTCTCTCTCTGTGGATATGTGTATATATATATATGAGATAAGAGTGAAAATGTGGGATCTGAGCATGATGCAAATGGTATGGAATATGGGGTGGAAACTGTCCTGGGTTCAGCAGTAGCAGTCATTTTTCTCCTTAGTAGCTGGTGCAGTGCTGTGTTTTTGACTTTCAGCCTGGGAACAGCTCTGATAACACCGATGTTTTCAGTTACTGCTCAGTAATGTTTTAGTCTGACCAAGGACTTTCTGAGTCTCATGCTCTGCCAGGGAGGAGGGGAAGCCGGGAGGAAGGAAAGACAGGACACCTGACCCAAACTAGCCAAAGGGGTATATCATGCCCACTGTATAAACTGGGGGCAGTCACTCAGAAGGGCTAGATCACTGCTGGGTTGGGCTGGGTATCGTTTGGCAGGTGGTGAGCAGCTGTATTCTCTTCCCTTGTTACTTCCCTTACCATTATTATTATTGGTGGCAGCAGTAGTGTTTTGTGTTATACCTTAGTTGCTGGACTGTTCTTGTCTCAACCCATGGGAGTTACATTATTTTGATTCTCCTCCCCATCCCTCCAGGAGCAGGGGAGGAGAAAGGGCAGGGAGTGAGCAAATGGTTGTGTGGTTTCTGGGTTGCTGGCTGGGCTTAAACCACGGTAATGCACCTCTTACTTCCAGACCTCCTTCTTGGCAGAGCCTGAGTGTGAGTATTCCCATGACTTGAGCTGTCCACATGGGCGAGCCGATGGGGGAGCTTCATTCTCTCCTGGCCCCCCTGGACTGGGCTCAAGCAACTCTAGATTTCAATGAGGGCTGCAGCTGTAGCTGCAAAGTACTGATCTGGATCCAAATTTCCCAAAGCGGTACTCTGATGATTTAGTTCCTTGTTGAAAGGAGCCAGTACTGAATTTAAAAACTGAAATCAGAGCCAAACTTCCTCAAAGTCTGGGAATGTTCTGATCTAGCGGGTTTGGTTCGAGCCCGTCTCTAATATGAGCCACATAGACACAGGGCCCAAATCTGCTTTCATTTCCATTCATTTGACGTGAGAGCAGGTTATAAAACTTTCTTGCAATATAGTTTGTTGGAAAAAGCCAATAGAGTCACCTAGTTATTCTGATATTCTATAAACTGCAAGGAAAATTTCTCTGTGGATATACTGTAAAAGTATAAAAAATGTCTCTTCCAAAAAAGATGTTTATGAAAGGTTTCATTTTTATTGTTTCTAAACAGATTTCTGCTTTACCTTTTTCATGATGCATCATTTTTTCATTACATAGTGGCAGCTCTATGAAATTGTGCAATTTGACATATTATTAATAAGGACATATCATCAAAGCATGATCATAACTGATTTATTCCATTCTTTTTATTTTATGTGTGGCACCACTGCTTAATATGAACTGGTACATCTCATCCTTTATTCCAGCTCAGCTTGTGAGAAAAATTGACACTTAATATACTGGCATACTATGAAATTTTACATTACTCTAAAAATGATACACAGATGAATTACTGTTCAAAACAGAATGTTAAATTTAAATATGATGCATGAAAATTCTGTCTTAAAAAAATGTCTTAAAATGAGCTCTTGAAATCCTGCTTCAAGGGAGCTTCTGGAAATGCTTGATTGGATTTGGAAGAAAAACAAATAGCTACCACTGAGATGGAAGAGCCAGATCTGAACAATTCAACTTTACCTGTATCTGCACAGAGTGTAGACGATTAGGTTCCAATTTATCTTGGAGATGAGAACTACATCCATGGAAGTGAAACAGCCTTTGCATAGAAAACTGCAAAAGCACAAAAAGAAATAAAATCCCTCTCCAAAATGCCCCTAAAGAGAGACCAGATACAGCTTTGATGCAGAGCATTGATCCAGCAGATGGGTAAGCTGATGGAGGTCCATCCTGGCACAGACATAGCCTGAAGAGCAACAAACTTGGCATGACAGAGAGCAGGGGAAGCCATGCTCGAGGATGGTAGCTAGTCCCCAGAGCAGCTCCAGTAACTAGAAGCCTGCTTTACTTTTGACAAAGCCAATTACATTTCTCAGTTTCATTGCTTAGCCTGCAAGGTCAGAGCAGCCCCAGGCTCAACATGATGTGCAGTGAACCCTTCAGCACTGAGCATATGTGCCTGGTGCTCCACGCAGCCCACTGCCCTGGCTGGCTTTTGGTACTGAGACCTGCAGGAGAGATGGTGCTTGGGCTTCAAGGTTGCTATTCACACTGTCAGGTCCCCCAGGATAAAGTCATTAACTTTGAAAGAATGCACTCTTTGCAAATTCAACACCTTCTTTGTTTTTAATGACTGTGTAGTCTTAGGACACAACACATGGAAATTAACTGCCACAAATAAGTCCAAAAAAGCATAAGCCTGGGACCTGCTGTCTTGGTAATTAACTCACTGGATAATGCAAGCCACAAATTTTGCCAAAAAGATAAACATTTCTTGCACATCAGCATGCACAAAGATCACAAACCAAAACTGAGGGAAATTGCATGTGCAGTAGTAATTTTAAATGTTCCTGTTTGGGGTCATTGGTATCAAATAGCTTTGGTTTGTGTGCCTTAGGTTTCTGTTTGCTTTGTTTTGTTCATTTTTAGGCCATCCTAGGCATGAACATCATGATTTGGGAACTTAGATAATGCTTTCATTTACTTTCTTTTGGACTTGACATAATTTCTTTGCTCAGAGCTTTGCGACTACCATCAAAGAGCAGGCGTATTCTCAGGAAATCGCATTTCAGTCACCAACTATTAATTCATTGTGGTTATGGCTTTAATTTATATTCATGTTAGATTAAAACCATTGCTATGATTATCATAAATACTTATCAGATACAAGCTTCCTCACTTTGAGTAACCATGCATCTTTCAACCCAGGAACAGTAATTTTCAACACTAATCCAAGAAAAAGATACAATGTGTGTTTACATTCAAATAAAGGTATAAATGGCCTCAATTTGTGCTTAATTTACATTAAAATTGTGATGTAAGAAATAAGCCTCTTCACTTGGCCTACCTAAGCAAGTCAAGTGCTCTGAAACCTCTGCATTTTGCTCAGGATTTCATAAGTAGAGCAACATGCCCCTGTATTTTACAGAACCCATTGAGCAAGTATGGTGACCGTGCTCCTCGCACCACTGACAATTACTTCATGCAGTAAATCAAAGACTTCTGGAGTGCACCAAACTTAGAGCACATGCACAGATCATCTGGACAGGGCATGTTTATAAGTGCCTCAAAATCTGCATTAACAAAGTTTCCAGACTGAAAAAATGAGGATATGTCCAGGAAAACTCGGATATGTGATAACCTTAACTGAGCCTAACCAAGGGAGGAACTGTGAAGGGTCAGATTGGGCCACAGGCAACCATAATTTTTAGAAAACACCCTCACCAAACTCTAACAACCCGCTATGGCAGGTATGCAAAATTCAATTTTTTTTCATGAGAAATGAAATAAAACACAACCCTGACATAAATATAATCCTCCCGTGACAAGTTTCAAATCCTCATGACAGTGCATGGAAGGGCCAGCAAAGAAACAAAAGCACACTAAAATAGTTTTTTTTGACAGTGTAGTTATTTAATGTCATCCTTAACAGTAGCTGGACACATGCTCCCAGCTTCTGCAAAAGCGTCTAAGTGAGATTCACACCTAGGAAGTTCTCAGACAGAAGAGTCAGAAAATTAACCAGAAATGTTAGAAAATCAGAATTGCAAACTCCTGGCATAACCAGAAGTAGCTATTAAAAAAAACCCGTCTTACACAAGGCTGTACAAGACAAACTCAGCAATGCTGATGCTCTGCCCACAGCAAAATGGGTTTCATTCAATTTAAGAATCTTCACAGATGATTGTATCTTTTTAATTAAGTTAATTTAAAAGCCTATTTTGCTTTTAACTGGTGAAAATTTTATGCATAAACCCCAGAATAAACAAACAAATAGAAAGATGCTAAGGAAGCAGGACAACTTACATGCATGACAACTTGATTCATTAGAGTAGCATGGCAGAAGCAAACTTTTAAAAGGGACTTAAATGTGGTCAGTCTAATGCAGATCCAAATCTAGCCCAGTTACCTCACCGTAATTGAGATAAGATTCTGATGTCAACAACAAATGTTGCAAATACTCTTCTGAATACTGTTATTTCACTCTCACATTTGCTGGCAGAGCTTCAGTGATACATTTTGGCATCTGTGATGCCTCCTTCCTTGGATTCTGGATGCTCCTGCTGGCACAGGGGAAGCACTGGCCAGGTGATGTCTAAGGCAAAAGCAAACTCTGTCTTGCTGGGGCTCTGCCTGGGAGGACACTGGACAAGATCCAGTTAGTGAACAAAGCAACCGGAAGGCAAAGGTGTCTGCAGTATGTCAGAAAAAAGGAAAAGTGACCAGATTGGGAATAAATTCAAAGTCTGAAGGAGGGGAGGTATGACTTTGGTTTCCTAATTCTGTCCAGGACTCAGAAAGAGAGTGCCAGAAAAAAATAGCACTGGGGGAGTTATTTTCTCATGGTATCTCCAGCCAAAAGCAAGTTGTTACCAGAAGTCTTCTGAGACACACTGAGTCAGGAACAGAAAAAAAAAAAGGAAAAAAGGGCTCTGGGACTTAAGGCAATATGTAGATGACTTGAGGCACCCACTTCCAAAGCTGTCATCCAGAAAAACTCCAACCAACAGCCACACAGCCCTGGAAGTGCCAGCATCCACAGGGCTTCAGTGGGGTGCAGATGTGGGTCTCCCAAACCCCACGCCAAGCTACACGGGTGTGGGCAAGCTTGGGCACAGGGACGAATCCCTGGCTACAGACTGTTAAACCTCTAGAGACCAGGAAATATGAACCACGAGGGTTTTGTCCACAGGCATCTGTGCTCTGAACAAAGCTACATCTCCCCAGGCTGCTTCTCTCCTTTGCCAACACAAGTCACATTTACCCCACCAGGGCTTTTGGCACATTTTATAGGCAAAGCAGAATGCCTCACGTGGAGCCAGTCTGGTAAAGGGACAGCTCAGCCCCCTGTTTCAGTCTAGAGTATTCCAGGGTGAGGGTCCTGTACAGAGCTGGGCAGCTTGCTCATGTCAAAGAGACAGCAATGTGGAACAATGGGGACTGAGTTAGTTCACCTGAATCCTTACAATAGTGTGTAAGCCGTAGACAGTACCCCAGCAAAAGCAAACATTGCACCTTAAAATGTACTATCTCTGGGACACATCCATGCTTGAGAAGCTCTCAGGATAAGGGTGATGAGCAATATGAAGGAGAAGACTTTGTTGCACATGCATTTTAGACAAGTTCAGTCAGTGCTTTTCCTGATACTCATATTGACCACAATTTTCTGTGTATATTATATGTATATAAGTGTATTTATACATGTAAGCGTTTGTATGACTGCATTTTAAGTAATGAATATATGTATATATATTCTGGGCATTTATTTAGTTTGTGAAATGGCTATTTCATCCTATATTAGCAGCACTTCAAAACCTCAAGCAGTGCTTTTGTGAGGCTAGAAGCTTGACAGTTTATGCAGATAATTTTAAGATAAAATTCTTCTCTTAACTCATACCTTCTTTTAACTCATACTCTCATTTTTCATATTCGTACTCTCACTTTTCATACAATACTGTAAAAATACAATCAAGGCATATCACCAGAGGCTCAGTACTGTGTGTGTGCGAGCAGGTATTCCATGCATCTCTGGTATTGATACTAACATCAGCCCATGCAACTCAAACAACAGTAAATAAGTTCAGGACAGCTTTAGCAACACTTTGAGTTGTTTTGTTTTAAAAAAGGGAATTGAAAGCAGTGCTAAATAAAATGAGAAGGGTCACAATCTGTGGCCAAAATGGAACAATAACCATAGTAAACTGTTGGGCAATAAGAAACAAGAAGAGTTTTTCTTGATTTTGTTTGTTTGGTTGTTTGTTTGTTTGTTTGTTTTTTACCCTCCTTGAATGTTTTCCACTTCATGTCAACCACTGGACTCTGGAAATTGATTCCTTCTGGATCTTTCCCAGTTATGTGTGCTGGGATACTGGCAGTCTGCAAGACGGGCAAAGCAGTTGCTTCTGATTCAGATTTCTCTTTTCTTCAATGTTCCTTTTTCCCCTCTGCAATGGGTTGAATTTCTCCTGTAAGAATGGGAGCTACTAACACGTTAGGATCTCCAGCATCCATCCTGCAATGTCAAGTTGCAGGGCCAGTGAGTGGTTCTGCCTGCAAATTGTGTCCACAGAGATCAGGGAAAGTGGAATTCACAAGACTAAACTTTGTGCCACATTCCATGGGAAAGGACTTCCTTTAATCTCTCACAATACGTGCAAAGATCTTCAAGTCAACATAAAGCTGTGTACTGGTTAAGAAGAAACTGCTGGTAGTTAGATGGGGCTGGCGATCATTCCTGACTAATGGAAGAAAGCTCAATGTATGCATGACCTTAAGAAGTTACTCAAATAACTGTGAACTGTTTAAATAAAAGCAGAGTTTGGCTCTGAGTAATCGGTAGCTTAAGAATATCAATAGCGCCTCAGTGGGTTAAGGGAAAAATGCATCACAGGTGGCTTTCTAATTGACCAGAGAAAATCTTGGAAATTTAATCAACACATTTAGTCTACACAGGAACAATTCATTTCACAGATGTTTTGTTAAGATGCCCACAGGCCTTATGTTGAGGAAAAACTCCATTCAACAATCTCTATTTTTACCCACATTGTTGAGTGAAGAGAAAATAGATGCCTCAGTTGACAGTCAAGGTCCCACATGGTTTACATGTGAAGCAGCAATCAGTCCATCCCTGTACATTTATAAAGTGAGCACATAATGTAAGAGCAGGTGCCTAAAAGAAACAGGAGGAACACTAACTAAAAGGGAAATGATTAAGATTAATATGATAAACATCAGCCACCCTTAGCCATTCTCTGATATTTTATAGATTAACTGGAAGTACTCAGATGCATAAAACTCAGCAAGTCTGAAATTATCTGTGAAGGCATGAGGCACACAGTACTTACTCCTTGGTTCCTTGGCTCTTTCTGAAAAAAAAAAAAAAACAAGAGAAAAAAAAAAAGTAAAAAAAAAAAAAAGGAAAAAAATGTTCAGTTTTGGTGTGGCATTTCATTAAATGTGTTTCGAAAGGAAAGAAACTTTCTGCAAAATGAAAAGAAAAAGCAGCATTTCTTAATTCAAAGTATCCATGTGAGATGTTTTTGTTTGTTCCTCCAACACAAGCCAAATCTTTATCTGCTTATTTTTATTAGTGTTATTGATGCAACAGGAAAAAAAGTAAGCAACCAGAGAGTGTTTTTTAAACAGATAATAAAATCCCTCATTCTCAAAATCGAAAACAGATTGCTTCATGCCTGAAAAAAATGGTCTCATCATAGGCATTGTTTTACAAGGGAAAAAAGACTATACTCATTTGTAAAATGAGGAACTTTCACAAACAGTGAAAACCAGAAGTGCTGACACAAGAGAGGAAGAATGTTACCACAGTGCGATGTAAAGAAAAGAAGCCAAAAAAACCCAAATCTATACACTTTCAATCCTATGATATATGCTCTCACTACATTCACTCACTCACTCATTCTTTTCCTGATTTAATTCAGATATTTTAAGGAAAAAACTAGAAATCTCTTCCTGTTGAGTCGGCTTACACCAGGTTCTCATAGGCAATGTGAATGTATGCCCAGAAATGTTTCTGCCACCTTCTCCTACATGTATTTAAATCTGATTATTTCCTCCATTAAGGAAACAGAATCCCATTTTGCATCTGCAGACTATGTATAAGGGTAGAATAAGCAGAAGCATGTTTGTTATTGGGGACTTTTTTTCTATTTCCTTCCTTGTTGTTTCACTTATTTGAAAGATTTGGGGGTTTAATTCCTGGGAACAGGAAACATATTACCCAAAGACTGTAGACTAACTAGAAAAATGATTCCCTGGCTTGGGGGGGAATTACTAGCATTGCTGTACTACCTAAAAATAATAACATCATAAAGAAGAACAGTTTTCCCTTTAAAACATGCCCCCCCAACTTTTCCCACTGAGAGGAACTGACCAAAAAAAACCCATTTAAAAACACTCTACTGTATTATGTTTGACACTGGGTTTAGTCAATTAATAGAAGAAACCATGAATCCTCAAAAATAAATCAACATAGACAGCACAACTGAGGAATTTTGCAAGAGCTGTAGTACTCCCATAATCATTTAAAAACTTGGTGGAAAAAAGGCATTGAATTTGTCTACTTCAGCTTCTACTTAGGAAAGTAATAACTTCCTACCTAGGAAAGTAACTCTCTGCTTCCCGACCACTGTCCTCTCTTTTGAATCATAGAATCATAGAACCAACTAGGTTGGGAAAAACCTTCAAGATCATCAAGTCCAACCATTCCCCAGCACTGCCAAGGCCACCACTAACTCATGGCACTGAGGGCTCGTCTACACGGTTGTGAACTTGCAGGGATGGTGACTCCAGCACTACCCTGGGCAGCCTCTTCCAATGCCTGAGCACCCTCTGGGGAAGGAATTGCCCTTTATCTCCATCTAAACCTCCCCTGGAGCAGCTTGAGGCCATTTCCTAGTGTCCTGTCCCTTGTTTCTTGGGAATAGAGCTTAGCCCCCTCCTGGCTCCATCCTCCTGTCAGGCAGTTGTAGAGAGTGATAAGGTCCCCCCTGAGCGTTCTTTTCTCCAGACTGATCCCCCCAGGTCTCTCAGCCATTCCCCATCGCACTTGTGATCCAAGCCCTGCACCAGCTCCATTGCCCTTCTCTGGACCAAACAAAACAATTTTTCATCTCTCAGAAAGCTCCTAACACCATGTCTTCCCCTGCTCACCTCAGAGCACCAGTGGCACAATACAGGCATGCACGCACCTTTCCTCAGGGGAGCATGAGGCACCTGAGGGGAGCACAGGGTCAGGGAGGGGATCCCAGTGTGTGGCAGATCTTGCGAGAGTGGATAATGCTCCACTTGAGCTTACTGTGCATCGACAGCTTGGAAACCTCAGCCAAAATAATTTGAGCCTCTTTCGTAAATCATAATCATCTCTGATAGGACATATTTTAAACACCTAATTTCTTCAGTATATATTCGTTGCAAATCAAGACTGTGATCTAACGCTTAGTCAAGAAGCGATCTTCCTGGCATGGGGCCTTCTGGTGGGTATCACACAAAGGCTTGAATGAGCAAAGTCTCACACGTTTGTTCAGATTATGATGACCACCTTAAATTGACACCAGAAGAGGCGCTTCATTCTCCAGACAACAAACTGTTGAAACACTAAGACCAAACTTCTTAATGAAACCAGAAGGCTCAAAGACCATACTGCCAGTAAGACATGTTTCTTCAACCATGTATTGTAGTCTGAGAAGACAGAAAACTCAACAGTGAGTCAGAAAGGATGGTTATTTCAGATTTTAATAGTAGTAGTAATCCCTATACCAACCTTTGGAGAAAAGAAAAGAGCAAACTGAGAAAACAACCTCTCTGCAGAAAGTAAATATAGACAGATAATCCCTTTTAAAAAGTTTTCCAGTCTGTGATAACAACAATTTTTTTTTTAATAGCATTAATAATGAACATATTAAGGGTTATCTATCTCATCCAAATAATCAAATAAGATGAAGAAACAAGGCAGTTTCTTAAACAGCACCTCAGTTTGTGTTTTACAGGAAAAAGCAGTAGAAACAGTGAAATAAAAAAGTCCTCGCAGCTCTTTACCTGGTAGACCACAACTGTTGCAGTGGATGCTGTAGGTATGACAAAAGAAAAGAGCTGAAGGAAGATGTAAGAATAATTGCTTGAATTTTGGTGCTTTGGGAAACATTTTGGGAGAAGACATAGCAGATATTTAAGAGAGTCATGCATGAGAAAGATCCAGAACTGTCTCTGAGCTAAACAGAGAGCCAAAACACACAAACTTCAGTCATACGTCATACAGGCAGAGTGAAATTAAGCTGTGAAAAGCCCTAGAAGTAAAGATACAAAACATCTATTTAGCAGAACTGAACTACAACAGGCTTTGTATTACAAAAAAAAAAAACAAAAAACCAAAAAAGAACCAACAAAACAACAAACAAACCAAAACACACAACAAAACAATGTATTTATAAATGTTTCCTTCTTTTTCTTCTACAGTTTCTTTCTTATTGTGCAATTCCTGCTTTTTCCAATCAGTGTTTAGCTGCCTGTCTGTTACTCTGTTTTGTTTTAGATAATAACTTAAAATTAGAACTGCTGCATACAACTGCTAATTGGGGAAGATCAAGGGGACTGGGACTCAGATGTGTTTAGATCCAAATAAAGCTTCACTGGAAACTGCAGGTATTTCTCAGATCTGCAAAAAATCAGTGCAGCTACTTAGGCTATGAAAAGATACCTGTTTATCCAAGTTCAAAAAGTATTTGCTATGTTCATTACTGGGATTGTTGACTCATTATTATCTGAAAGATATTTAGTCAGTTGTACCACTGAAATATTCTGTATTGAATTTGACAATGTTTTCTTTCTTCTCATTGAATTCAGACTTGCTTTTTTGTCTGAGACTTAAAAATATTGGAAACAGCTGAATGGAAAGGTCTATGGGAGGTCTGGCTAGACCTTAACAAAGCTGTGAATCTGTCTGCTCATTTTCTATGGCTTTGTCAGCTAATGTCTTCTACCAGCCATGCAACAACAGTGGAAATTCAGAGATGAATTTTCAGTAGCACATGGGTTATGATACACTTTGAAAGGGGTATTAAGCCCCAAGTGTAGCCAAGATGTCCTTATGTATCCTTATGAGCCATTGATGATTGCCAGGACCAGCCTTTGATGCATAGTGATGACTCCTATTAAAACTTTTGTGAGTACAGCTACATATGTAATCCTTGATGACTCTAGGAAATGGACTTCTCACTGCAATCTACTTAAAGAAATATGCTGGGATTTGTAGAATAAGCAAAGATTAAATCAATAGCAACTTTCAAGATAAGTGTGAATGGAGAGAGACTAAATAATGAGAGCAGCAACAACCTGAGAAGCCTGGAGAAGTCTGTAAGCAATTACGACAGATTTTTCTTTTGCAAGGTATGTTATCAGACAATCCCAGTTTTCCCTTTCTTTGTCCAACACATGTAACACAAGGCTGCTGAATAAAAGTTAAATGTGAATGTGAAATTGCCTTGATCTATAAGCATCATATTAGTGAACAGCATCATAGTGAAGAATGCCTGTAATGGTTCTGTTTTAAGAGCCGTTGTGAGACTCAGCTCAAACACAAAGGTCCCACATGCAAGAAACCAGTTCACCTTTAGTCTATGCTTCACTTGATACATTTAGGTTTAGTGATTACAACATCCTGTAACTAAAATAGGAGGCTAATTAGGAGCTGGAATGAACTTCCCGAGTCATGGGGTTCATCATCTCCTGGCTTTACTGGCAGAGTTATATAATGTCCCCATAAAGCAATGGAGCTTCAGCTGAAAATTACTCAGTTTTTGCTGTTCTTCCCACACACAAGTTGTTCTGCACTCTCCCTGCTCTGATGGTCAAGAATTCTCTTCTCTTTTTCTGCACAATTTTAGCTACACTTTATATCCTTTTGTTCCTGCGGCAGCACTGGACTTCAGTATATATAGCTCTTTTCCCTCTCCACTTTTTACTTTGATTTATTTGTGACAAGCAATTACATCCCTTTCTGGCTTTCATTCTGTTAAGAAAAGAGAATTAGACTTTTCTAGTCTCGTTCTCTCAGAAGACAGTCTTCTCCTAATCTCCCCGCTCCTTTTTATCTGTTTCCCTCTGAATTCCTCCTTTCCTGATTATGGCTGACCAGAACAGTACATAATAACCTAGATAAGTTTTGCTATATTTTGTACTATGATGACAATGTTTTCCTCTCCCTCCTAGGTGTCTTCTTTAAGGCTGAGACATGATGCTAGCTCACAATAACCCTGTGAGCCATTGCTGCAACTACATATTCTTCCTCTTAACACATTTCCAAATTATGAGTTCCAGTATGCAGAGAAATTCTTGGCATTAATCCCTAACAATGTGATGATCTTATACTTAATATTATTAGATTTCTATTCCTATTATGCCAGACCTCAAGGTCATCCCAATTATTCTAATATTGTTGTATCATCTCAGTTCTCTTTGGTTCTAAAAATACCCCAACAAGTCACTAGAGAAAGACTGACGTAAGATCAAACCTCAGCACCAACTCCTTCAGGAGCTGTCCTTCGCTACGTCCATCTAGATATGTCATTTTCCTTGTAGCACCAGATATGGCTGCCTTCTCCTTTCACTACCCACCCTACGGTTCTTGCATGTATATCCAATTCTCTAGTCTAAACCCCGCTGCAAGATTTATTGGTTTGCTGTAGCCCAGAGAGATTATGGCTGTTGCAGTTCTTTTGACTAGAAAGCCAATATTATATCCCAGACAAATGTGTATGGAATAATATACCATTGCAAAACTTGCATTTTATCCCATTTTCAGTGTCCTTGATTGTTCCTGATGCTCAGCAGTTTGTCCTTCAGATCAAGATGCGTTAAAGGACTTCCTGTAAGTAATTTTCAGGGCTACACCTGTTTTGCACAACTAATCGGAGTGGTAGGCAAGAATTGAACTGGTACAAAAATTTGGATAGCTTTTATGAATTGCAAAAATGAAGGCTTCCAGAAAGCTCTCTATTTTTTTAATTCACAACAGACTTTACATTTACAGGAAACCACTTCTAAAATGCACCAGATTGCAATATTTTCTGTGTCAGCTATTTAAAGTGTTCCCAAGAGCTTTCCTTTTGCCTACCCTCCAAGCTTCCTTCTCCCAGTTCAGCCTGGAATTCCATTATAATTGTGCTGATCCAATTTTTGCTCAAACCACTTTCACTGCTGGCAGTCACTAGCTTCATTTGAAATAACTTTGTGAAGTTGACAAAAGCTGGAATTTGATCTCCTATGCAGGTCCATGCTTTCCAAACACATTCTGGTAAAAGTAGGAAGAGATTGCATCATTAAAGCCTGCAGGCAATTCAAAAGACTTTTCTCAGCACCACATCGCACTCTGTGACTTTGTAAAGAAGCGTTCAGAAATTTCACGCACAGTACAGCCCAAAGTTGCCCATTTCCTCCATCATCATTGGTAGAATTAAAAACTTTTGGCCAAGCTGCCTAATAGGCAGCTGCTTGCAATTAGATGGGGCATTACATCCATTTCTTAACTAACTTCACAACTGGATAACCACAGTATGAGCAATGTACCATGAAAATTTGCCAGCGTGTTTAACTTATCTGCATTTCTGGTGGTTTCTGTACCTTGCTCTCATTTTTGCAGTCTGCTTGCATACTGACTCAGTGCTCCCACCCTGTCTCAATATGGCTGCTTAAAGATTTAAGCAACATTTTTGTCAGTCTTTATGTAGATGTGCAGCTCTGTGGCAGGCCCTAGGTTGCAAAACAAATGCATTTGATCTTTCTAAAAATAGCTTTAGTGTCTGAACAGAATGCCAGTGATGTCATGTTTTTTATATACTGCACTTTCATTTCCCTTGCTAAACTGAGGTTATGTCCTACTCATCTCACTCACACAAACAGTCTTACTGACGTGGTTTTACGCCGAAAATTGAGAAACCTTTTTCACTGTTTCTTCCAAGAGCAAAAGCAAAGCGAACGGTACTTCTGAGGAAGCAATTGCATTTGCTACCCCTTAAAAGAAGATGTCACAAATTAAGAGACAGAATATATCTTTTCTCAAAGCCTATGTAACCAGAAAACACATCCAAGTTCTGCAAACATATGGATACTAAAAAAATAATAAATAGAATTCCTGCTTCCCATTAGTTACCCTTCTCTACTGGAATGCACCAGTATTCATAGATGTATCAAGGACTATAATATTAATGTAAATGGCCTTAAGGCAAGTTCAGAGGGTAATAAGATATGTGGAAATCTATTGCTCTCAACATGTGCAAATCCATTTTCTGAATTTCTTCTTTTTCTGCCTAAGAAAACAAACAGTATGAGCTCTGATGATTTTACTACCTGGATAAGAGCAAGTCGGAAAAATGTAGCACAGGGTGAAGGGTAGCAAAGATCTAATTCTTTCTGTGGATTCAAGGGAGGCATTGGAGGGCATTACTTAAGGAGTACAGAGGAGACTGTTTTGATATCGCATTTGAGGAAAGGAGAAAGCAGAAGGGCAACACATGAGTGGTATGAAATGGGGTAGAACAAGCAGGTAAATGGAAAAGAAGGTTACTCTGAGATTCCTGACAACAAACCCTTGGGTGTTAATGTGTACTGTGGATTCCCACCATGGATTCTGGTTTCCTCCACAAATTTTTACAGGGAAAATTTCTGGGCAACAGCCCTACTGAGGTGATGACCATGAGTGGTTCTTCTCACTCTGTCAGATCTGTCCAGTGACCAAATGAAGGGGCCTATCAGGAATTGTTATCCAACAATGAGCAGCAGCACTCCCAGTGATGCAGCCTGGTACAAATGGTAGAGAAAGGGACAGGACAGAGTGGACTCTGTACATCCTTCCCAATTTTTTTGAAAAAATATCCGAAGTTTTCAGTGGGGATTCATAGAAGAAGCATATTTGATGTGTTGCAGGGGCAGAAAAACATGCGCTTATAACAAACTGATACTCATATCAACAATGGTTAGTCTTTTTTGAATTTAAACTTTGCAGAGAGGATAAGGATACTAAAACTAAGGCCTTGGAGTTTCCACTTCCTATTAGTAACTGTGCTTTACTGGAAGCAATTAATATACACAAATGTGTCATGGGATGCAATATTGCTGACAATTTAATCTGGAAAGAACCCTCACATGTTTTTTTCCCTCTCCCGTCCCTATACATATATTCTGTAACATAGGGTTTTCTTTCTTTTCCAGTATTTAAGAACATGTCCAATCTAACTTTCAGAGCCCATTTGTTCACTAAGGAAAGGACAGTCTTCAGAGAGTCAGTGAGGAGAAATTTAGAAATTTTTGAAGATCACACTGTATCAAAAAGCTTTCAAACGAGCATCCAAAATCCCTAGCCAACACAGAAAACAGGGGAAGTTTCCTTCAGACAGCCCACCATGCCCTTCTCCCTGTCTCAACTTAACCATGCAAAATTAAAATCAGAGCTCATCTCAGAGGTGATTTTAGGTGACCAATATAGAAATATATCCATTTGAATATATTTCTGTGCCGCAGATGATCTGTATTTTTAGCACTTTATTCTCCCTGATCAGACTGCATCTCCCATAGTTTTCCACATACATGGCCATGCTGCAACTCAGAAGAAGTAGTTTGGCTTTCCAGCAGCATTAAGCTTTCCTGTAAAGTAGCCTAAAACACATAAGGTTAGAGACACAAGCAAGATGTAGGCGTATCACATGCCCAAGTTTGTTATCAACTAATTGCCCAAGATGCTTACAGTGTACTGTCTGCAATGTGCTCCCTGGGTTTCCTAAATTTGATGTCTGACTTGCCTGTTGCCGCCAAAGACATGGGATGTCTCAGAGAAGTCCTTTGGAGCACATACGTCGAAAGTATCAGAAGCAGTGCCCAGGCATGCTCCCATCAGCTCCACAAAATGCTGCGGAAGGAAGGAAGCTATTTCTTATCCCCATTCCAACCTTTTTTAATATCACAGGCTCATGGTTAGAGCACAGATGTAGAGTGTGGGGGGTGGACACCATGGAACAACCCCTCTTCTTCCTAAGGGAACTTACACCTGCTCAAAATAGGTGCCAAAACAGTGTTTGCAGAGTCATTCTCACATCATGATGTGATAAAAAAGCATTCAGATGAAAGTAAAATATGAACGTTATGTTACTAACCCCACCTGTGGACGATGAAAACCTATGCATCCAATGCACTACTGCAATCTTGTCCAGGTAGTCTCTTGCCAGTTTTCATTTTCTTCTCTCCTTAAATATATGTTCTGATTGTAAATGTGACAGACTACAAGAACTGCTTGGTTTTGGTGTGAAACACACAAGAGATGACAGAGTATTCACAGTTAATATGCCAGCCAACTGCCTAGGTTTCAGAAATGCTTCTCTCCATAGTGTGAAGAAAGAAAATGTGCTAATCAGCTATGAAAGAACGAAAGCCAAGGTCAGAGCAGCTCCCAGGAGTTCTCCCTGTTTACAAATACAGAGCGAACTTACAAAAAGCTGGAATGAAGTTAATCTAAACAGATGTTAATGTAACTGGGATTGGAAACTGGCCCTGTATGCACCTCTGTAGAGATATCCTACCTCTAGGTTAAATGTGAGAAAAGAATGTCCTTTTATAGTTATCATCTCACTGATAGGCAGCAGATCTTACCGCAAAAAGTTTTATATTCGTCACTGGCAAGAAGGTTTTGTCCTTCTCACATGATGTGACACGATCCCTGGCCTCAGACTCAGAATATATCAGCCGATGTCAACACTTTCTCCTTCCACTTTCTAAATATTGCTGATCAGGCCAAGTTTCATTTCACTGAAAAGGCCACTTTCTTTCCTGGCTAGGTGGAAGAAAGAAACTCAGAAGGGTTCAGACGTGATAGCTGTGTCTCCGTCAGTTTAGACTGCAACCTCTGCATATTTCAGCTGAAAACTTCCCTAGATTGCAAGCATGCAAAATGTATGATCCATCCCAGAGTATTCAGGCAGCGTTTATTTGGTTTTGTTCAGTTTTTCTACATATGTATATGCACACGTTTTGTCCTCCATCCTTTTATATCAACTAGTCTAAACCAAAAGATATCTAGGAAAAAATCAGCAAGTGCTTTCTATGGCAATGAAGTTACCTAACATTGACACTTTTGCCACTTGAAATTCATTTTATTCGTGTTCTCAGCACATGTCTTCCTCCATCTCTTTATCTTCCTTACTTTGTGCTTCGTGTTCCTCCTCAGGAGCTCCTGGCACTATGCTAACAGAATATTATTTATTTCACTTGGGATGCGAAAAATATAGTGCTCCTTCTCATGAAAAGGTTTTCTGAAAATACAGAAAATTAGGGGGAGAGATTCAAAAGTGATGGCCCTGATAACACTGGCAACACTGAAGTGTTAACATGGGTTTGGTTGAAGAAATGGTAGCCTGTTCTCAGAATATTTCTGTCCAAATCTGAGTACTTACTGGAGAGGATGCACAAGATAAAAAAACTTTGAAACACAGCAAAACATTTGAAATGGCAAGATGTTTTAATGGGAAGTCCCTTTGGTGGATAGAGAACATCCAATTCTAATTTCTTATTTGATTAATCTCTTTATTTGGGCCAAACAGAAAACGTGATTTCACTCAGGGAAATTCAAGCTGGTCCCTTTGAAAGCTGCAGGCATTTCTGCTTCTGGAGAAAACAAAAAAGAGGGAGGAGAAATGGGATAGTGCAAAATGGGAAAACAGGAGGAATGGTTTTCACAAGCAAAGTGGTTGGTCAGTCAGATCATATACTTTCAGGTGACAGGTGAGCCATAATGCTTTTGCTTCAGACCTCATGTTCACCTGACATATTAACTGTGCATAATCAAATCCCTTTCCTTCTCTGTGAATGCTGCATAACTCAGTTTACCCCTAAAATGTGTCAAATCAGTGGAAAAGAGCCAGAGGACTCAGCAGGGCAAGAGCAGAGAGAGGAAGAAAGAGAAGGTGTAAGAAGGTGGCTGTGGGCTAGGAGTGCAGAAAGACAAGAGAAAGCAGCTGGCGGAGTGTCTTGTCTCAGCTTGGTCTGGACCCATGGGATGGGTGAAGGGGCCTCCTGGCTAGTCTGTATCATCCAGTGACTGATGCTTACTAATAAGGGAAAAGTCTCCATGGCAGAGGAGGCCTTCTACTGGGGAATTCCCTACATGTCTGCTCTGCTCAAAGCTTCCCTTTTCTCAAGAGGCCAAAAAAAGCAGGGAGGGGGAAGGGAAACATTGCTGAACCCATGACACTTTCATTTTTTTCAAGTCACTATTTAGGACTGAAATGCAATACACAAATTCTGCCTTAATTTCTATTTCCCACACCTTTTTCATTTGCCAGATAGGAACTTCAGGCGTTGGTGATACCCATAGATTTTCTCGTCTGTACTAATTTTACTTTTCTGACCATTCTCCATCTCTTCTTCATTGTCTCTGGTGTAATTCACTTCTATAGGTAGTACAACGCTTACAGAACTGTCCCCTGCTTTCCTCCTCTGAGTTCACAGTTTGTCCAGATGTGGAAGGACTTTGGGCTGATGAGTCTGCATGGCTCATTTCACCTCACGTATACCTGGTCCTGAAGACATCCTTTTACTGCATACAGGCAAGCAAAAGAAGTGAACAAATCAATACAGAAAAGACAGATGCAAGTTTAGCTGGGTAAGCCTTATTTCTGGTACCAAAGCAATGTGTCAGCTACCTCATATAGATACAGTCTACATGACTTCTTCTCTAGAAGAAGGGAATCCCTCTTCTTGATGAATCCAACCAGAGATATTACCTGGACCTCTGCTGTAATCCTGCCATGTGTGATATTCTTACTGCCTAAATTCCCATCTTCATGGCAGCATTGGTCAGCTTCTCAAGCACCCCATTAAGTTGGAAAACCTGCATGTTTTCCTTTTCCTTGGTGTTGAAACCAGAAACCTTAGTCTGTGCACATTCCCTGTGTTGAAATAAAGACTGTGGTTCTGATGGATGTCCAGGATATTGCAAACTAAAGCAGTATGAGCATTTATCTCTACTAAACAGGTCTATTTAATAAAATTGTATGAGTACTATAAACTTTAAAAAATAAAACTCTGAAATATATGTTGATTTAATTCTTTGGAGACAATAATCTAACAACATGTCAAATTTCATTATTTCTGTGTCCAGAAATTACAGTACAAACTGACCGCTTAAGACAAAACTAAATCCCTCTTGGCAAGTGGGCAGCGTTTGTTGACTAGCTAAACAAGTTGTATGTTTTATTTGCCAAAAATACCTGACGAGCCTTCAAAAAGGGCCTTTTGAAGTGATTCAGCTTAAGAGTATTAAACCCCATAATTTATTGTGAAAAACACCCCAAAATTTGAAACAGGTGAATGATGAGTGGAAGTTACGCTTTTATTCTTATACTGCATTTTACAAGAATTTCAGGATTATTTGTGTGATGGATTTTTAAGCACATTGATTATGCTGCTGCAACCTGGTTTTAGGTCAGTAGCTGATCCTCCCTCCAAGGCCTGGACAGGTCTCTTCCTTTCTTCCAGTAAGGCTCCAGGGGAAACCCTGGCCACCCACTGGACTCTTCAGTGGCGTCCTGCTCCCCAAGAAGGGAGTTTCCCATGCCCAAGCCCAAGCCCTGGGAGGTGAATGCTAAGAAAGCCTGAGATATAAAGAACAGGGCTGGGATTTGTTATGAGTTTTTCTTGACTTCCTTAGCAAAGCCAAGGCTCGAGAAGGGCAGGAAAAGGAACCTTTATGGAAAACAGTTTGAAGCAAGGGAGTAAAACATGAACTGCACTGTGCTGCCCATGCTGGGCACATAACTCTGCACAGCTGGACAGCTATTGACTTTCTTTATTATTTGATTGTCAAGGAGTAACTGGAAAAGGTCTTACAGAATTTTTGTACTTCCATACTTCTTCAAGGAAATTTGAAGAAGCCTCTTTAGGCTGTTCTTTACCTTGGAGAATATCCTTTCCTCAGATTACTGGGTTTGATGGTTATTTTCTATCCCTGTAGATCCCAAGTGTGTCTTCTCACCTCCTCACCAGGGGAATGGCAATACTGACTTATGAGAGGAAGAATAAAGAGGAAAAAAGAAATCTGAGCAATATTTTTCTTCTTGAGTGAGCAATTTATTTGCTAAAAGAAAACAAACCAACAACCAAAAATCACATTGATCAAAATGAATAGGCATTTTTAGATAAGGAATTTAAATTAATTGTTTCAGTCTCTCCTTAAAGCAAAATATTTTGATGTTCTCATTTTGAAAAGTCTGAAATGAAAGGGAGTTTTTATTTCAAGCTGCATCAATGTTGGCGTGACATAAAACCAGGGATGTCAAAGACCACTCTTATTTTATGGAGGGAAAATAAAAGTAAATCTGTAGTGGTACAGAAACTCAAATTTCTATTGAATTGTGAGCTGCAACTGAATCAAAGTGTGTATATGAATAATGAGAGTACCATTTTATTTTATATAGAACAATTAAGGTTACCTGTAAACGGAACAGTACATTTGCCTTTTTCTTTTGGTGCAAATTATAATTATATCAAATGTTTGCTAATAATTTCAACTATGTGGTGGGGAAAGATATTCTCATTTTCTGAACTCAACAGTGTGCAAAAAACCAAGCAAAAAATATCATTTTATATACATCCCCAATCCTTCTCCACATATTAAAATAACTGCTACACCTCAACCTCCAAGTCAAAACCATATTTATTCATGGTCATTTTCCTATGCCATTTCTTACAACTGTAAATGTGTGCCAAAGTTTGGATTACCCTACAGTAGGATATTTTCCTTTCAAAAAATGAGGATTAACAGGCCTTTGCTAAACAAAACCCTCTTCCTAAAATATTCTCTAAGGATATGAGAGAAAAGGCACATTTTTAAGTGGCCTTTTTTGTAAAACTTAAAATTTAGATGGAACAGAAAATGGAACCCACTTCTAATTAGGGTCTAATGGCCCCTTGCTGGCTGCAGGAGAATTGTTTCAATTATACTGTGACCAGTGTCATTGCATATCAATAGCTGGAGCCTCTAATAATGCCAATTAAGTATTTCTTTTGTTTCCTTTGTTAAACTGTTTGGTTTTAAGCTATAAATTGGGGACAACAGCATCAAGTGTCATCCTATGCTTGTGAAACCATGTTCTGGCCTTTTAAATGTCCATTTCTATCAGGGCTCACTATGCCAGACCACATCTCCTCGCTTGTCTGTCGTTCCCACTGTTCACACTAAAAGAAAGGGCAGAAATAAAAGATTTCCAACTTCAGATCCAAATGGAATATACTCCTTTTCTCCTGTCAGTCTGACCAAATACAGAGTTGGGGCTTTAAACTGACCTTATACTGCAGCTTGTTCTTAAGTAAACAGTTAATTAAAATGTGATGTATCACAAATGCCGTAACTTTAAATAACTTCAGTCACCTAAAAAAAGAACTGATAGCTTTTCCTAAGGGGAAAAGTACTAGTAGCTTACTGAGAAAGCTTAGCCTCCAAGGCCAGTCTAGCTAACTATGGCCTTAGGGCCTAATCCTTGCAAAGTCCATCTGGAGAATGTCCTAATTCCACTGCCTGCTCTTTGAGATCATCCTCCTGCTTTTCTTCCCCACCCTTGCATCCGTTTAGTGTCCTCATTTGTTTTCTAATTACTTTCTAAAGTGAACTCAGCTCTAATTTCTTTCCCAGGTGACCTTTAGCTGGATTTCCTTTCCGTGCTTCTCTACATCATTGCAATATGAGCCATGATGCTTATATCCATATGAGCACTGTATCAATACCATATGCTCCAGACACAGAGCAGGTAACCAGCAACAAAGCTGAGCCATGGTTGAAACACACATTTAACTTCCCAAAAGAGCAGGTGGAGTTGAGGAGGCATCTGAGCCACTTGGAAATAAGCAATGGTGCTGAAAGATTTTAGCCCTAGTAGCCAGGGCCAATGTTTTATGTGGGGTGTTTCCAGCGTAATTTCCTGTGGAGCTTGCTGCTTTGCTGAACCTCTGATAATTCAACTCAGCAGTGTTAGAGATGAGGCAGTGACTCCTTTCTAGTCAAGGTTGTGTGTTGAAGCAAGAGGGTTTCAAGATTTCTGCCAACCTGATTCTTCAACACTGTGAGTACTATGAAACCCATGTTCTTCGTGGGGTTGTTATTAATCAGCCATCAGAACAGTCATGTAAGTACCATAAAGGTGCTTTCATTTGGAGAAATGTAGCAACAACAGCCTGTTTTCTGTATCCTGTTTATCATTTTACCTTCAGAGTATGAGGGCAGTTTCCTAATTGCAATGTCCAGCTTAGAGTTTTTCATCCTTTTACATATCCCTAGCTCTTTTTTCCAAGAAAGAGAAGCATGGAGAAGGGCCAGAGTATACCCCTGCATACAAATGTAAAGCCTGCTTGTCTCATACCTCCCAGGGACACCCAGAGAAGAAGCCTGAGGATCTTTAGCGGTATGTGGGCCAACAGCCTAAAAGCAGAAAGCCAGAAGTCCTCACAGAAGGAAGTGAACATACTGCAGTGTTGTAATCACTGTAACTTTACACTTACAAGAACATAAAGGCAAATTAGATGGTTCATCCTTGCTGTAATTTCTTGTTACTTACAATCCGGTTTCCAAGTGCAAGATCTTTAAGCAATTAAGCCTTGCAGTTAAAAGAGCTTGTTGAAGGAGCCTTGCAGTAGCATTAATTCTCTCTCATCCTGACACACTGACCTGAAATGCTCAATTCCTTTTACAGCATCAGGCTTCTTACTAACAGTGAAACCTTTGGTAGCAAGGACTTGACAACCTGACAATACAGTTGACTTTCTGAAGTGAAAAACTTCTTAATAAGTAAAAATAAGATGGGTTAAACAGATAATACCTATGCTAATAGCTAGGTACCTGTTTACACTTACTAGTTATTTCATTAAAAGTATTACTCTTAATAACATGCTAGTTATATTTGTTAAACCCATTTCACAGGAAGCTTAACTAAAAAGGAAAGAGGTTAAGGGCCAGATTTTAACCTCTGCATAAGTAGATTGCTAATCACAAGTTCAGACAAGCTCAGTGGAGGGGGAGGCCCTGAATCAGGGCAGACCTAAAAGGTACATGCACGTGTAATCACTTTCACAATGCTTGAGCTTGAGGCATGTTGTGGGATTAGGGTCTGAATAAGAGAAGCAAACACTAGCAGAACTGGGAATACCTTTTACTGCTCTGGGGATAATGCTTTTCTCTTTATGCGGAGGCTTTTAAATTATCTCTCAGTATAGCATATTAACAACCTTGTTTTTTTCTGAGTCCTGGTCCACATATGTGGAGCGCCTGCAGATGCCGTGTGAGTTGTTCCAGCTCCCATCAGGCCTGCCAGGTCTCTTCAGTCCTGACTTGCACACTCTCCTGCTCTGCTTCTTTCTACAGCAGAGGTTACCAGCTGTGGGATGCACTCTTATATTCTAGGACCTATGATGTTATTACCAAATTTATTTTCCATGTAATTTGAGAGAGGAATAAAAAGCAGATTCTCAGCTAACACAGATCACCATGGCCCATTTGTGATGGGGGAGGTTCATTATACTGTGCAGAGCAATGTCGATCACTATCAAACAGGAGTTTGACTCTCAAAACCCAGGCACTGGTGGAGTATGCACCAGCCCTCCACAAGCACTGGTCTCCAGAACGGCTAGAAAGGAGAATAATTACAGACAAAATGCCTTGGGTGCTACATGGGTTGGCCCCCTCTTCCATTTTCAGTGTGTTTTTTGTTCGGATTCTTGAGCCAGACTTAAAAAGGCCTTTAACGGACAGAAGGGGACGGGATGGGACTGACATCAGTATTGCTGCCATTACACCAGCTGCAAGCCTAGCTGTCAGCCAAGAGTCCCAGATGGGCCAGAGCTCACAGTGGTCTTGTTCTTTCTACTTTGTCCTCTGGTAGTCTGCATCCTCTTGCCCCATCCAGCTTTTTTTGTGTTTACAGTGTGAAATTTCTGCTAAGTTACAAACTGCATTCATTCACAAACTCCAACAAATGGCACAAAACAAGCAGAAGGAGTGTCCACCTGGAGATGCGAAGTAATGGGCAGGAAGAGGGTCAGAGTGGGACTCTCCCTGGAAGTGGCGCTGAGCTGTTATATCCGCTCCCATGCCACCAGTAGACATAGCCCACATCCACCACCCTGAAAGCCCCTGTTCAGCTGCCATCAAAACCCCAGAAGGCCTTTGCTAGTCAAAAGTTTTTGAGGTATTTGGCTCCAGGCCTGTGTGCAATGCCGGGGTTGTCCTGACAATGAAAGCTGAGCAGCCTCATGCCTGCCCCACAGCCAAAGTAAGCCAAGCTGACTTTCTAAGTAGGAGAAGACACAACAGGGTCAGGGAAGAAGATTTGCAGGTTCTTGACCCTGCTCTCAGGACTACTTCATTATTACTGGTAAAGAAGTATATAAGGAAGGCACTCAGATGAGGGCTTTTACAGCTACCCACAGTATAGAAGTGGGGCATGTCATCCCTCCTGTTTCAGTTGGTCAGCTGCATGAGCCATCATAGGATGATTTACACCTTGCACAGTGGCAGATCCAGAGCAGAGGAATCTAGGCACTTCCAAGTCAGATGCCGGAGGACCAGAAGGCATGATGCGCAAAATATCCCCTTGACCAACTCCAGGCAGCTGTCTATGTGCATGTTATCAGCAAGAGGTGGGTCACTCCACTGCACAATTCAGAAACTACTCTGAGATGCCAGATCCTCCTCAAAGACTCAGCAAGCATCCCAAAGCCCTCACACAGGGTTTCTGGCTCTGTTTGGGAAGTCAGACATGAACAAGTCTTGTGCCATTTAACCTGTAGGCAAGCATCCTCCTTATTGGATTGGGCCTATCAAGTTAGATCTTCAAAGTTATCTGTGTTTGTGCTTCACTCAGCAATGTGTGCAAGACAGCATAAATGCAGGCTATGTAGATATCCATCCTCTGTCATTGCCTAAGTACAGCTAAAATAAATTACCAGATGGTGATGAAAGTGACCCACAAGAGAATCATATAACTCCATTCTAAACAAGCTAAGATAAAATTATTGTCACAGAGGTAAAGGGATAACAGCAAGAGGCTTCATTAAAGGAAAAGTAGACTTTTAATCTCCTGTACAGGGACTAGTTTCTCTTGCTGGAGATAATACCTGTAGGAATAGAAGAATCCTAATGTTCCCATGTTCCTTTATGAAATGCTTTGAAATGTGTTGCTGGAAACTTACTTTAAATACATATCAAGACTAGTCATAAGGAATATGAATCATTTTTATTTACCAGAACAAAAAGGCTTGCTTTTTTTTAATGTAGTTGTTTCTACAGAATTCAGCTTATTTACCTCAGAGATGGATCATACACATACTGAGAAATCACTAGAGACTGATTTAAGCTGAAGCACGTATTGTTCAATAAAGAGTCCAAATTAGTGATTTAAGATCAGAATTGTTTCAACAGGTTTTTAAGAGGGGGAAATGTATTAAATAATTGTAAATTACAGGTACACTGTAGTACTTCTAATCACTGATTTAAACTTATGTATACGTGAGACAAGACGATGACTTCCTAATTTTCTAACTGGGGTCCCATCATGAGACATTGCCCAGCTGGAGCTCTGTGGCTGCCAGGAGACAGGTAAAGCTTAGGCAGCACTGCAGGAACAGAAGGAAATGCAATCCCTTGCTCCGGGATCTCACTGTGCAACACGTGCCCAGAGGAAATCACCTGGGTGAGTCCAGAGATTCTCTCCCTTCAGGAAACACAACAAAATCTCTCTTTTTAGAAAAGTCCTCTGACCAAAAAAGTAACTTAGAGCAGATACTCTCCTGTGGTCCATTGATCTGCCTTCACTTTACAAAATAGGGGAATAAAAGCAGGGGAAATTACAAGTGAAGTTATGGGAAGATGAAAATCACTTCGAGTTTCACTCTGAAGAGGGAGAATTCAGCAGAGACTGCTCTGTTGCTGATGATTTTATGTAAAGCATACTCAGATGCTAACAAGATTCTAAAACCCAGATAGGTGCTTAGATAATCAGACAGACTGACTGAGCTTATTTGTTTGCTTGGTTTTTCTTTTTGTTGATTTGAAGCCAAAGATCCAAGCAAAGATCTCCACAAAATACCATTACAGCAGTCTGTAAATGGCATTTTCTCACATAAAGTTGTCTGAGAGGCTGAGGAAGCAAGATGAAGAGAACTTAAAACAGTTCTTTTAGTGCTTTTTTAATAAAGATGTATTTGGACTACATTCTCCATTCAATGTATATGCAGATAAGCCTTAATAATAACTTACATTATATTTATAAATTTCAAAGAAGAAAATACTTAAGAGAAAGGATAAGGTAAACCTGAGGAGCCTTAAACAAACATTTTTACATGGTCTCATTTTCTTCCAAAACTTTCTTGGAGAAAACACTGAATTTTATCATTTAAATCACATTTATAGAAGTTGACAGATTTGATTTCAAACATGGTTCTGTTTCTTAGTCCAAGAACACATATGTCTCCATGCCACACAAGCATCTGATTATTTATTGAATCTCAACTCCGCAAAGGTAAAGTTTCTTCTTTCAAATCTGTTTACATTCCCCTGTAAGAATTATAATCATAAAATCACAGATCGTTGGAGTTGGAAAGTGCCTTAAGATCATCCAGTTCCAACCCCCTGCCAAGGGCAGGGATACCTCACCCTAGACCATGCTGCCGAAGGCTCTGTCCAACCCAGCCTTGAACACTGCCAGGGACTGGGCATTTACTACGTCTTTGGGCAACCTGTTCCAGTGCCTCAACACCCTTCTAATCTTCACATTTTAATAACTTCCTCTTCAAATGAAATTTAGATTGCTGAGAACCTTTGTGGGAGAGAGGAAAACTCCCATTATCATCTCATTTGAATAACTTGAGAAAAATAATGTGAATAAGAAGTAAGCTGTCTCACGTTGTGCCACCATGCTAAATCTGGCTTGCCTGGGATTTAGGGTTACGATGAAAACATCATTGATATTGGTAATTCAGACCATTCATATTAGGCACGGGAATGGATGATGCACCTCACTCAGGTATCTCTACTTGACAGAAAGAATTGGGTAGAGAGTCAGCTACTTCAGTGGCTCTGGGTACAAGTATACTGCCGACGCAAGAGATGGAGGACATGAAGAATCCCCCAAAGAAACATAGTAGATGCATTCCGCTAATTCCTGTAAATTGTAACACAGGCTGTGAGATATTTGGTCATGTTTTCATAAGGAAAATGCTACATGAAAAGATACTAGCAACAGATATCATATAAAATTATATATGGTTCAGTGCAGGGATTTTCCTTTTGCAGGATGTCAGGCTTATAAGTCAGGTGTGATGGGTGAGGACAGCAACAACATCCCTCTGTGATTTAGTTCCTTCCAAACTAGTTCTTTGAGATCTTTCTGAAGCAGCAACCCTGCTGGAGAACTTGCTCATCTGATCTCACTGCAAAGAACCTCGTACTCAGTACCTGAGGAAACAGAGGGGGACACAGCAGAGGACAGAAGGAGCAGTGCAGAAGGGAGGAAAGTGGACCCAAGCCCAGATTTCAATCTAGCAGTGGCTTGCCATTAGGTCAGCAGGTGTCATTTGGTCTATGACACCTGTAAGGAGCTTCAGAAAAATACTCAGAAGATAACTTCGGATTGTATATAAGTGTCCGCCTTTTCAGTAGCTTTTCCTTCTGTCAGTGCAGACCTTCCACTGCTCCATTTGCAATAACTGACACCCTGAGGGTTGCAGGGTCCTCTCCCACCGCCTGGAGCTGCAATAGAAAACAGAGCAGCTACAGTAGTTTTCATCCAAGGAAGGTTGCCTACATCATTGTCCCACTCTTGGCTGCAGAGAAGCCCCACTAATCCTGATAATCAAACCTTGGCAGGCAGGCCAAAGTGTGCAGCTGAACCAGCATTTCTTTTCACGAAGGACAAGACCTTATTTTCAAAACTAAGTAAATTTCACAAATTACATTGAAGAGACTTCTCATACCCTGAATGCCAGCTTCAGGCTCAAAAATCACGTGTGCTTCCCTACTGCAGAGTGTGCTAAGTTTTTTTTCAGGAAGTTGGTGCTGAGAATAAGTTTCTTGCACAAGACACAGTAAGTGACTCAGAGTCCACAGATCAGAAATGGTGGCTAGTGTCTTACCTACTCAGATCTTTGCTACTCTCTCAGTTTCACCCTTCCCATGTGTCCTTTCTCTGCTGATCTATTTATTCCCATTAAACAAAACACACATATTTGGGCTGGCAAAATCTCTTGAACCACTATTTTGTATTTATGAAAGGAGAACCTATGGATGAAACGAAAAGTCACTATGCCCAGCTGTCCCAAAGAGCATTCCTAGGAACACTAGATTTAGAAATCATGACAAACTGGGTGCAACCCAGCACCAGTACCATTGTAGCCCCTGAAGAATTCTCTCTGAGTCCACCTTTCATTTGCAATTGCCATTGCATCCCTAGATCAGCTCTGCTTTTGCCTTCCCTTAGAAGGCAAACCCTTCCTAAGTGTCTTAGAAATCCTTCCTCAAAAAATCCTTCCTGTGGCTTGGAAACAGAGAATTTTGGACATTTGGAAACAGAGGGGTCTAATCTGTTTCATTGGGATGTGCAAAAAAGCTGTGAAGGCATTGCCTCAGAGTGATGCAAAACTACTCTGAATACATGGCTGCAGAAGATTAGTGCTGCAAATCTTGTACCTGAGCTATCTATGCTGCTGGCAGCCTCAGCTCTTTCAAAGCATTCCCATCTATCTTTGGCTTGTTCTACATAATGTGGCTCCATCACAGTTTCTAGAAACTGGCAGATAATCCTTTCTAAATTATAAGCCTCCTACATATTCTCTATTGCTCTAAATGTTTCTTCTTTTTCTCCCTTTATCTTTCCAGTTTCTTTTTGTGGTGGTTTAAGCCGTAAATCAGCCACGCAGTTTGTTCACTCATTTCCCCCTTTTTCTTCCCTCTGCTCCTGGAGGGATGGGAAGGAGAATCGAAAGAATGCACCTCCCACAGGTTGAGATAAGAACAGTTTAGTAACTAAGGTATAACACAAACCACTACTG